>CM070497.1:40156204-40214187 GCA_036324585.1 Champsocephalus esox
CTCTGAGACGACTAGCTCTGAGACGACTAACTCTGAGTACACTAACTCTCAGGCGACTAACTCTGAGACGACTAACTCTGAGCACTAACCTCTGAGATGCAGAAGGACCAACTAACTCTGAAACGACTGTGTAGCGTCCACTCTTTAAATGTCCCCTCTGGTCTCTAGCTGTGTGCGTCATCTTAGTGTCTACTTTTCCTGGTCTCTAGCTGTGTGCGTCATTCTTTAGTGTCCTCTGGTCTCCGGCCATCTGAGTGGCGTCACTTTTAGTGTCCCCTGGTCTCTAGCTGTGTGCGTCTTCTTTAGTGTCTCTGGTCTCTATCTGTGTGCGTCATTCTTTAGTGTCTGCTGGTCTCCCTGCTTGTGTGCGTCACTTTTTTTTCTTTAGTGTCTCCCCTGGCTCTAGCTTGTGCGCATTCTTTAGTGTCTCTGGTCTCCCAGCTGTGTGCGTCACTCTTTAGTGTCACTGTCTCCAGCAGTGTGCGTCAATCTTTATTGTCCCCTGGTCTCTAGCTGTGTGCGTCACTCTTTAGTGTCCCCTGGTCTCCCAGCTGGTGCTCACTCATTAATGTCCCCTGGTCTCCAGCTGTGTGCGTCACTATTTAATGTCCCCTGTCTCCAGCTGTGTGCGTCTCTCTTATGTCCCCTGGTCCTCCGTGGTGGTTTTGAGATGTTACTAATTCTGATAGAAGCTGAACACACGGTTTTTATTTCTCACTAACTTTTAATAAAACTCGACAGGAAGTATTGTACTCACAGACAAAAGGAGCTCTTTTGGTCCCCAAACATCAGGATTTATGTCTCCGGAGATGAACATAAACTAAGGAGTTTAAAACATAACAGAGTTGAGTGCAAACGTCAGACAGTGAAGTGCACGTCAAAAAACAAGTGAGTGCACGTCAACGGTGAGTGCACGTCAGACAGGTGAGTGCAACGTCAGACAGTTAGTGCACGTCCAGATAAGCTGTGGAGAAAAGACAATAAAGAAATATCCTTGTTTTAAAAACTTGTGATTATTTAACATATTTTCGTTTTTCTTTTTGGCCACGTCCTCATTACTGTTATTTTACCCCACAATGCATCATGACTCTCCTGGTCCTCTGGGCGGCGGCACCATGAACTCAGGAGTCCATCCCGCGTTAAAACATATATTCCTGGACTTAGTATTATTGAACTGATAACAAGAAGGAACGTCTGGAGTCCAGGACCACAGGACGTCTGGAGTCCCAGGACCACAGGACGTCTGAGTCCAGGACCACAGACTGTCTGGAGAGGATCCAGGACCCACAGGTAGGACGTCTGATCCAGGGGGCCCACAGGACGTCTGGAGTGAGTTCCATGACCACTGACTTCTGGAGTCCAGGGCCACAGGACGTCTGATTCCAGGACCATCAGGACGTCTGGAGTGGAAGTCCAGTGACCACAGGACGGTCTGAGGACCAGGAGCCACAGACGTCTGAGTTGGAGTCCAGGACCCCAGGACGTCTGGAGTCCAGGGCCATCACAGGACTCCCTGAGTCCATGGCCTCAGGACGTCTTGGAGTCCAGGAACCACAGGACGTCCTGGAGTCCAGGACCACAGGAACGGTCTGGAGTGGAGTCCAGGACGTCTGGAGTCCAGGGCCACAGGACGTCTGGAGTCTCAGGGCCACAGGACGTCTGGAGTCCAGGACCACAGACGTCTGGAGTCCAGACCACAGGAACGTCTGGAGTCCATGGACCACACAGGAACGTCTGGATAGAGTCCAGGACCACAGGACCTCTAGATCCAGGACCACAGGACGTCTGGAGTCCAGGACCACAGGACGTCTGGATCCAGACCACAGGACTTCTGGAGTCCAGACCACAAGACCTCTAGTCCAGGACCACAGGACGTCTGGAGTCCAGCCCACAGTACGTCTGGTATTCCTGGACCACAGGACGTAATGGAGTCCAGGACCACAGGACTTCAGGAGTCCAGGACCACATGAACTTCTGGAGTCCAGGACCACAGAAGGTCCTGGTGTCCAGGGCCACACAATTCCTTCAGCTTGCCTCCGTCCGGTCCGTTTCGCAGACCTCCATACTCAAAGTTAAAGTCATAGTCAAAAGTCAAGGATGTCATGTCTGAGGGGAGGCCCAGTTTCTCGGGGTGATCTCCAATCGTTGGGAGGTCCTCGCCCTCACAGGGCCCTTTTCCCCCTCCTAACCGGGACTGGGCTAGACCCGTTCCTGAGTGTCTCAGCCCCTTCAGAGTCCGAAGCGGCAGAATCAGAATCCCCCGGAAGCCGGCTCCGGGTCGGACCTTCTGCTGCCGGGTCTGTATCTGTCTGGGATCGGGTTTGGCCGGACAAGGGCGGGGGGCAGCATGGGTTTGTCCTTGCCTTCTGGCTTTTGGGCCTGGTTTCGGAGCACAGGTTTTCCGCGTCGAGTCTGGTTGGGATTTGGATGGAGCTGAGTGTGTGTCTAGTTTGGAGTCCAGATAAGAGGGAGGTCCGGGGTGGGTTGGGCTCCTTTTGGTTTCAGGAGCCAGTTTGGAGGAGACTCGGTCTTGGGTGGCCGGTTCCCACTTTGTGGCATGCATTGGATTGTGGGAGATTGTAGGCACAGAGGTCGGGGCGGGGGTCTGGTCCTGAGACCTTAGGAAGGGGAATCAGATGGGGTGGGGGTTCAATCAAGAGTTTGGATGGGGAGGGACTGCATAGAACCAAACCCTGAAATCAGAATGTCTGAACAGAGCGTGGTTTGGGAACCGGTCTGGTGGTCGCATGCTTTAGAGACCTCAGGTGGTGGTTTCGAGACCTCAGTGCCCGGTTACGAGACCTCATGTGGTGGTTTAGAGACCTCGGGTGCCCGTTTGGAGACTTCAGGTCCAGTTTAGGGGCAAGGTTTAGAGACCTCAGGTGCCGGATTAGGGGCAGGTTTTAGATACCTCCGGTTCAGGTTTAGACCTCCAGGTGCCGGTTAAGGTGCGCGGTATTAGAGACCTCAGGTGCCCCGGTTTTAGAGACCTCAGGTGCCGGTTTAAGGGGCAGGTTTAGAGATCCTCAGGTGCCATGGTTTCGAGACCTCAGGTGCCGTTTTTCGAGAACCACAGGTGCCGGTATTTAGAGACATCAGTGCCGGTTTAGGAGACCCGTCGGGTGCCGGTTTAGGGGCAGGTTTCGTGAACCGTTCAGGTGCCGGTTTAGGATGACCTCAGTGCGGTTTCGAGAACCTCTGGTGGTGGTTTAGGGCAGGTTTAGAGATCATCATGGCCGTTTCGAGACCTCTTGGTGTGTTTAGGGGCAGGTTAGAGATCTCAGTTCCGGATTTAGAGACTCTCAGGGTGCGGGTTTCGAGAACCTCTTGTGCGGGTTTCGATACATCTGGTGCGGGTTTTCGAGACCTCTGGTGCGGGGTTTTCGAGACCTCTGGTGGCGGGTTTCGAGACCTCTGGTGGCGGGGTTTCGAGACTCTGGTGCGGGTTTCGAGACCTCTGGGTGAGGGTTTCGAGACCTCTGGTGGGCGGGTTTTTAGAGAACTCAGGTGGAGGAGTTGGTCCTTGCTCAAAGCTCAGATGGGAGTGTGGTCCTGGGTCAAAAGACCTCAGGTGGGGGTTTATGGCTGCCTGTAATGGTGCAAGGGAGTTTTTGATGAACTGGTCCCTTCCCCTCCCCCTGGGGTCCTGCTGGTGGGTTTGGTGATGTGTGGCGGCCCCCAGTTTGTCCCCCTTGCTGGTAGTAGGAGTGAACAGGTCCTTGCTTTGGCTGCAGGCGAGGTGAGTCTTCAGCTTCTCAGACTTCTGGGCCAGCGCGCTCCCAGGTTCATGAGAGGGGGGGGGCCTTCACGAACCTGTGCGGTCCTGCTCTCCCTCCGTGACCCCCCGGATCCGCCTACTACCGACACAACCCGTATCATGGGGGTGTGAACTGGTTTAGGGAAAGGGCCAGTCTCAGAGGGTGGAGTCTGGAAACGACGGGGGGGATTTACAAACGTGGAGGATGCAGTGTTTAAAACCGTCGGTGGAGTTTTAGGCCCAAACGTGCATGGACCAAGACCACTGATGGTGGGGGTTTGGGGTCTCCAAAGGGGGCAGGGTTTTTAAGACAGCTGGAGGGGGCAAGGTCCAAATACAGATGGTGGGGGTTGGCCTCAAACAGTGCAGGTTTTAAGACTGCTGGAGGGAGCATAGGTCCAAACACTGCTGGTGGGGTTAGTTCCCCCCCCCCCAAATGGGGCAGATTTTAAGACCCGGCGGAGGAAGTGCAGGTCCCATACACGGCTGGTGGGGGTATAGCCTCAAAGGGGCAGATTTTAAGACCCGGCGGAGGGAGTGACAGGTCCATACAACTGCTGGTTGGGTTTAGCTCTCAAACGGTCCCTTGTCACTAACCAGGGGCTGGGGCATAGCTGTCCCGGCGCAGGAAACTTGGTGGGATGGGTTTACTCTCCTGGGTTTCTTTCGAGCGTCGGGATCTTCAGCAGTCCGTCTTGAGAAGGCGGCACTTCCCTGTTGAACTGGTACAAAACCGCCCCCCTTGTGGTCTCATGGAGGGAAGGTGTTCAGAGGGCCTTGGTTTACGCCATTTAATGCGGTTTTCCTCATTACCGGCGGGGCCGGGGCAGGGAGTTGGGGTCTGATCCGGCCCCGGTAGGCCCCGGTTAGAGAACCATGGGTGGCTTCTGGATGGCCCCCCGCAGATGCTGCGCGATCTCTTTGGCCACCTCCACAGATTTGGAGAAGGAGTCCTGGGCTGAGCTGGAGCGGGGTCCATGTTCGGCGCGCCGCCCTCGCCTCCTTGAATGAACACCGGCGGCCACTTTCCTCCCGCCTCCTTCGCCAGGAAGTTTTCTTCCCTCTTCTTCCAAGGTGAACTTCCCAAACTTTGGGAGGTCAAGAGGCGGGTCCTAGCTGCTGGTTTTCCGCCTCCATTCTCTGCTTGCTGAAGTCTTCGCCCTCATGGCGGACTGGGGTCCGCAGAGGATCTTTTGGCGGGGTCCGTAGGGCTTTCGGGGGGGTTCTTGTATGGGTTCTGGTTTTGGCTGCTTGGGTTTTCTCTGTTGAGGGCTTTTTGAAGCGTTCCCTTTGGTTTCCCCTCCTCCCCGGTTCAGCACTGATTCTGGACTCTGGGTATTTCCCTTGTTTAGAGTCCTCGTCTCTCGGTCCGTACTTTGGACGGTTGACGTTGCGATGCCGGTGTTCTTCTTCACCTGCTGCTGTATTGTAGCGGTCTCTCCACTCCCTCCTGATGCCGTACTTGTCCCTCCTTCATTGCTGCCCTTAAACGCATGCTCCTCTTCCTCTTCCTTCTCTGCTGAAGGACGCCTCTCCTCCTCCACGACCTTTAGGAATGTTTTTAAATCTCACCTCCTTCTGGCCCGGCTTCTCCTCTCCAAACGTCTACCTCTGTCGGTAGCCTCCATCCTTCTTCTTCTTGTCCTTCTTGTGTTTGTGACGTTCTCCTCCTTGTCCTTGCAGCTCGTCCTCATGTTTTCGTTTCTTCGGCGTACTGGAGGTGCAGCCGGCTGGGCAGGTCTGTATTCCTCTCTGCTCGTACAGCGTCATCCTCATTCATACATCTGTTTCTGAAGCAGAACCAGATACAGGAAGTATTAGATAACAGCCCGGTACTTCCTTGTTGCAAACACACCCTGTACTACCCTGTTGTAACACACCCGGTACTCTTGTTGTAAACGCTGTACAATCCTGTTGTAACCTCCCTGTACTTCCTGTTGTACCACACCCTGTACTGTACGTCATGTGAAACATGTACTTCCTGTTGTGACCCCCTTGTACTTCCTGTTGTAACAGCACCCTGTACCTTCCTGTTAGTGTGGTAACACACTCGCACCTGTACTTCCTGTTGTAACGCACCCTGTACTTCCTGTTGTAACCCCTGTACTTCCTGTTGTAACACACTCCTGTACTTCCGTGTAACACCCCTGTACTTCCTGAATGTAACGCACTTCGGTACATGCAAGTTGCAAACACACACCCTTCTTGCTGTTGTAACGCACCCTGTAAATACTTCCTGTTGTAACGCACCTTGTACTTCCTGTGGTAACGCACCTGTACTTCCTGTGGTAACCACCTTGTACTTCCCTGTTGTAATCGCACCCTGTACCTTCCTGGGTAACGCACCCTGTACTGTCCTGTTGTAACCCCTGTATCTTCCTGTGAAAACGCACCTTGTACTTCCTGTTGTACGCACCCTGTACTTCCTGTGGTAACGCACCCCGTACATTCCTGTTGTGTAACACCCTGTACTTCCTGTTGTACTACCCTGTACTGTACCTTTTGTAAAGCACTTGAACTTCCTGTTGTAGACGCAGCCTTGGTAGCAACCTGTTGTAACGCACCCCTGTACTTCCTGTTGTAACGCACACCTGTACATCCTGTGGAAACGCACCTTGAACTTCCCTGAGTGGTAACGCACCATGAGTACGTTCCCTGTTTGTAACGCACCTGTACTTCCGTTGTAACGCACCCTGTACTTCCGGTGGTAACGCACCTTTTACTTCCTGTTTGTAACGCCCTGTACTTCGCCTGTTGTAACGCCCAGGTACTTCCAGGATAACGCAACCCTTGTACTACCTGTTGAACGCACCCTGTACTTCCAGTGGTAACAGCGCCCCGTACTTCCAGTTGTAACACCCTGTAACTCCATGTTGTAAACAACACCCTGTACTTCCTGTTGTAACACCCTGTACTTCCTGTTGTAAAACCCTGTACTTCCTGTGTACCACCCTGTTACTTCCTGATGTAACGCCCTTTACTTCCCTGTGTAACGCACCCCTTATTTCCTGTTGTAACACCCTGTACTTCCTGTTTAACACACCTGTACTTCCTGTGGTAACGGCCCTGTACATTGCCCTGGTAACGCCCGTGTACTTCCTGTGGTAAACCGCCCTGTACTGTCCTTTGGTAACGCACCTTGTATTCTTCTCGTTGTGGCGTGCTTGGTGACGTGGCTGCACCTCGGCGCAGATGGACGTCTCCATATAAGGCTTTGCAGGGCATACAGAGAAGCCTCTGACGGGCAGACAGACTCAGAGCCTGAAACAAACACACAGACCGTTTAACACGCGGCACCGTGAGCAAGCAACCGGTCAATCATGTTTACCTGGCCACGCCCCCGAGCAGAGGCTGTCAGAGGAGGGAACATCTGGTCAATTATGTTTTATATTAATATGAAATATGTGAAAGATACAGAAGCAGAACAACAGGGACATCGAGAGTGTCGGGGTCCTCTGCGAACGAGTCCCGGAGAGCAGTTTTTCATTAAGAGACAAAGCGCATCCGGTCCACCGGAGACGAGATACGCTGAACACAATTCAGCGGCAACATGGGAGTAGGGGGTGGGGGGTGGGGGGTACCTTTAGCGGGCTTGGTGAGCTTCTCCTCTGTCAGGAGGCTCTTGCTGGTGCCGGATTGTGCCGTTGCAGTGACGCCAGGCCGTCCGTGACTGTCCAGAGTCTGAGGGGCAGAGAGACGGTTTTCCATTCAAGGACTATATACTGATAACTGTTTATGAGTGGTTGACACAAAATGTGCTAATATTCATTTCAGGTATTTTTCCAAATCGTTTTTCAACTGGTTTTAAATCTTTTGTTCAAATCTGTCAAAGGTGTAAACATAGTTATTCTGAAACATTTGGAATAATTCTAGCCTCTGCACATAACAGCCGAGCCACAGGATAGGGGACACCAGAATGAAAGGGACACATTGCCATGGAAGTGGACGAACCGACCGTTCCGGTGCGTCTTGCTGTGAAGGTGCGTGTAAAAAGTGCGAACATAGATCCCGAAGTGACGTTGACAGTTTTTGCATCCAGTGGTTCCAGCGTCGTGAGTATTCAAACGGCTCGGGGGGTCGCTGGTCGGGGGGGGGGCCGCGGGCTGCTGTGAACAAAGATGGAGGACGGTGAGACGGAGGTGGCGGTGCTCTGTAAAACACTTGAAACTCTGCAGGAAGGAAACGTCCTCTTAAACCGTCTCTGGTGCTCCGCATCAGGGACCAAGTCAAGCCGCACAACGACGACGTGCAACAACGACCTGCCTAACATCAGACTGACCCCTTCACATAAAGCTCGGTCCACACCCAAGCTAGCTAAGTTCACGCTAACGATCGGCAGGATACATTCCCTTATTAATCATAAAACTGGTAATCTAAAACTCCTTTCAGATTAATATTGAAAGTAATCTCATCACATCATCGTCATCGCAATTCCCGCTCCGTTGGGTTTAGCTGAACTTTAGTTTCAACTTAACTTTGCTTTCACCGAGTTTGCAGCGCTTAACCGTCGTGCAGAGGATCGAAAATCCTAAATACTAATTCCTACCATCACCTATCAGTCAAACTCAGTTAAAATCATTACGTCATTTCATCTATTTCACAATAAAGCCTTTTCAGTGGCTTCGAAGGAGTCTTATTCTGACAGGCTCCTGTCCCCTTTATATAAAAGGTGTTCCTCAGAATATGTCCTCATTCACCTGAGAGCAGCGCTTGCACCTGGAGCGTGTTCAGCTTGATGACATACTGGCAAGCTACCTAGCTTAGCGACGGGTATTTTATATATTTAGCATGATAACAGCTGCCCCTGAGGAACCGAGCATCGTGTAGAACACATATAAAACAAACACATTTACTATCTAATGAAGGCTGCTAGCTTAGAGCCCGGCTGCCTATCTTAGAGCCAGGCTGCTATCTTAGAGCCCGGCTGCTAGCTAATTGGATCCGCGGCTGCTACTAGGAGCCTGCCTGCTAGGCTAGGAGCCCTGCTGCTAGCTAGGACCGGGCTGCTAGCTCGAGCCCGGGGCTGCTAGCTTAGAGCCCGTCGCAGCTTAGAGCCCGGCTGCTAAGCTTAGAGCGCGCTGCTAGCTAGAAGCCCGTCTGCTAGCTAGGAGCCCCGGCTGGCAAGCTAGAGCCCCGGCTCCTGAGCTTAGAGCCTCGGCTGCTAGCATTAGAGCCCGGCTGCTTAGCTTAGAGCCCGGCGCTATCTCGAGCCCGGCTGCTAGCTTAGATCCCGGCTGCTCTCTTAGAGCCCGGCAGCTAGCTATTGAGCCCGGCAGCTAGCTTAGAGCCCGGCTGCTAGCTTAGGAGTCCCGGCTGCTATAGCCTAGGCGCCCGCTGCTATCTTAGAGCCCGGTCCTAGCTTAGATCCCTTCTGCTAGCTTAGAGCCCGGCTGCTAGCTTAGAGCCCGGCTGCTAGCTTAGACCCGGCTGGCTAGCGTAGAGCCCGGCTGCTAGGCTCGACCAGCTGCTAGTTAGGAGCCCGGCTGCAACGCTAGTAAGCCCGGCTGCTAGCTAGAGCCTCCTTCTCCAATGCTTTGGCTACAGGTCATAGAGGAGCACCTGAGGAAACCAGGTGATAACACAGATTACATATAAACATGTTTAAACATATAAATCGCACGTCTCCGTGGAGCTGGAAATTGCAAACAGAGCGACTGGTGAAACAAGCGTGAAACCTGAAAGAAAAACTAGTTTATAGAAAAAATGATATAAATACTTCTAGCGACAGGAAATGAGGAATAAGAACTCCTTTAAATATTTCCACAAGGCGATCTCCATCCGCTATGCTGCAGTACTTCCTGTTTTACCTGTGCAGTGTGTTAACCTTAAGGAGCTTGCAGGCGGCCTCGGGCTGCGCCCCCCATCGCGGGCCTCATCTTCTTCTCTGGTGTTGGTGTGTGTGGGGGCGGCGTGGGCCTCCTCCTCTGGGCGGGGGGGGCCCGGGGCCTGTCCGCCCTGGGTTCAGCCCGAGGCATCAGGCGATCTTCTCGATCTCGTTGCGTTTCTTCTCGGGCCTGGACATCGTGTTCCCGGCCCCCGCCGCATGCTGGTAGATCTTTACATGACTCCCCTCCTGCAGGCGACTCACTTCCTGCAGCAGAGGGTCCCGGTGCCCCCCACTTCTCCCCCCTCTTCTTCCTCAGCAGCTCGCACATTAATGGATCAATAACAACACAACAGTAGTTTCACAACCAAGTACTTTTCCGCTCCGGCTCTTAGTGGCCGCCATGGACTAAGCTAGTCCGAGGAGCGCGATCGCGTTCACACCGCGGAGGGAATGAAGTCCCCGAGGGATGATTAAACGCAAATGTAGCCGCTGACGTCCATCTTCTTCTTCTTCTGCTTTGTGTTTTACTGGACAGGGCGGGAGGCCTCGCAACCCACTCACAACGGCGATACTGCCGCCCGAGTAGGGCCCCGGCCAGGGGGTGAAGTCCCCCGGAGTTGGGGAAGGCTTCAGTAGCAGCTGCTGGGGATTGGGCCCATTAGCTAATGCCTGAATTCTAATATGCTAATGCGAGGATAATAAAAAAAATGGGCAGCTCCGACACAACATATCCGAGGCTATGGGCGTGGTTTGCAATCCGCGCCCAGCCAATCCGAACTGGGTCATCATCCCCCCATGAGGCGTCCACCACTCAGGGCGCTGACAACGGTCAACGTACTCGGTGTGAACGCGCCTCATGACACTCTTGTAGGACATCAGAGACAGTTTCATGTGTGTGTGTCTGAGTGTGTGGTGTATCTGTGAATTAGAGTGTGTGTTGAGTGTGTGTGTGTGTGTCTGTGAGTGTGAGAGAGTGTGTGTGAGAGTGTGGTGTGGGTCTGTGAGTGTGTGTGTATCTCTGATGAGTTAGTAGTGTGTGTTGTGAGTGTGTGTCTCGTGTCAATGTGAGTGTGATGTGTGTGAGTGTGATCTGTGTGTGTGTGTGTGAGTGTGTGATGTGTGGTGTGTGAGTGTGATGAGTGTGTGTGGGTGAGAGTGTGTGTGTGTGAGAGTGTGTGTGTGTCTGTGTGATGTGTGAGAGTGTGGTGTGTCTGTGTGTGTGAGTGATGTCGTGTGGGTACGTGTCTGCTGTTCCTGAGCTCTCTCAGCTCCTTCATCAGATACTCCTTCTTCTTCTTGCGCACGCTCGCTCTCCTGCTTCAGCTTCTCCCTCTCCTCCAGAACCTACACACACCACACACACACACACACACAACACACACAGAGACACACACACACACAGCACAGCACACAACACACACAATTATATTATGTTACCTCATATTCCATATACATGTGTCGACTCTTCTTCTCAAAGACATTCTCTGCAGGCCCTTATGTGTTCCATGTCCTCATATCTGAGGGCATGCTGCTGAGCAGTGCTGCTCTGTTGGAGGAGGACTCAGTCTCTCATCTCCTATCTCCTCTAGGATCCGCGCGCGCCACCCAACAGGACGCACCTTCTGCTTTCTGGCTCTCTGTGTTCGGCTCCTCAGTGACCGGCGGTTGGTCTCCGGACGCTCACGCTTCATCACGCCTGAGGGAGACGCATCGCTCCGTGCGCCTCAACACATGAGCAGCACTTCATCAGAAATTCTGCAACTCCCTGAGCCCACGGCTGCTGCCATCTGATGTGAGGCCGTCTTAGACCGGACAACTTGTAGACGCAGATAGAAGTCATGACGAGAAGGACTTAACAGTTACATGAAGAGAAGAGAAGGACTTAAGAAACAGATACATGAGAGAGATGAGCAGGACTTATACAGATACATGTTGAGAAGAGAGGACTTATACCAGATACATGATGAGAGGACTAAACAGCTACATGAAGAGATGAGAAGGACTTAAACAGATTCTGATGATGAGAAGAGAAGGACTTATTCAGATTCATGCTGAGAGAGACTTAAACTGAGACATGTAGAGATGAGTAGGACTTAAGACAGATACATGAACGGAGAAGAGAAGAGTGACTTAAACAGATACATGAAGAGAAAGACTTAAACTGATACATGAAGAGAAGGACTTAACATGATACATGAAGAGTTGAGAAGGACTTAGTCAACAGATACATGAGAGGAGAAGAGATCGGGACTAATCAGCTACATGAAATGAGAAGGACTTAAACCGATACATGAGAGAAGACTAAACCCGGATACATGAAGAGATGAGAAGGACTTAAACAGATGACATGTTGAGAAGGACTTAAACAGATACATGATTATGAGATGAGAGGACTTAAACAGATACATGAAGAGAAGGACTTATAACAGATACATGATGAGAGAGCAGGTCTTATACCGATACCTGATGAGATGAGAAGACTTAATGTTCCAATTGGGAATGTTAGCATTGCACTTCCATAACACTTGAGTGACTAGAAGTTATCGACTTCCAAAATGTTTACTCTCAGTAGACAAGTATACCTGTTGAATCGCCGTAATGATTGCCTTTGATGATGCCCACCTGTGGCTGTGGTCGGGGGGTGCTGTAGGGGTTCGGGTCAGCAGGAGGAGAACTCTTCGGGCTGGTGTATTCGAGGTATCGCCATGTTGTACAATGGGGGGCCACTGCCTCAGCATGTAGGGCAGGTCGTTCCCGTCTGTCCGAACCCTTGATGTTGCATTATGCCATGGACCTGGGCGGGCGGTGGCGTAGGAGCCCCGGGTGAGGGTGCGTTGGGGCATCTGGGGTGGGATTTTTAAAGGCGGCTCCATGTTCGTGGCGCGGTGTGCTGTCGTCCTTCTCGTCGCTCGCCTCTTTGCGTGTGTTTGTGGGATTTACGCGGAATTGATCGTTTTCTGCGTCGTCATCGCTGCGCTGCTTTCCCGCTGCGGCTAGAAGCTGTGGCTCGCTTCTCCTGCTGTGGCCCGCGCCTCCTGCGAGCCCGGCCTCCCCTGCGAGCTGCCGGAGACGACCGCTGCCTGCGGTCGGCGTCTTCGGAGGGCGTGTTTCCGTGGAGGCGCTCTTTGTCCTGGCAGCCTTCATTGCTGATCTCTGTCACGCGCCATGCATTCCGATGGTCTTTCAGCAGTCCTGGATCTTCTCGATACTCATCAGCGCTGACGCTCTCCTGGCCCCGTGGCTCGCCTGTGAGGTTCTGGTCCGGGCTGTCGGAGATCCCGGTAGGCGCCCTCTCGTCCACCTGCCCCATGGCACGCGTGAAGGTGAGGCCGCGTGGCGAGGCCGAACGTCTGAGTGTGGGCGGGGTTCTTGCGATGGCAGGTAGTCGTCGTACAGAGCGTCCTCCGTCACATCTCCGTACAGTCCAGACCCTGGGGTACGGACCGCTCAGACTGGGAGTTTTGGGGTCTTCAGCGTCTCCGTACAGGAACTTCTCCTCGTCGTCTATGTCCTCCGACCTGTCCTGGCCGCCCGTGCGGCCGCCCCCAGCATGTGGAGGATCTCTTATTCTCTGCATCGCGTCAATGCGCTGAGCCATCTGCGGGTCGGACTGCAAGCTCTGTTCTGTCAGCACCGGTAGGCCACCGAAGTGAGGCTCCATGCCTTAAATCCAGCCTGAAGCAGCTGGGTCAGAGCCACTTGGGACATGTTGGGACCACTCGAGTCCGTGGTCTGAAACATATGAAATGAGAGCCGCGTGTGAGCCAGGACACTGAAACCCGTGTCCTAGGTGCTCTGAGAACCGATTCAAAAGTATTCAACACGGGATGGGGAAGGATCAGGAGTTGAGCGTCTGTTGGGGATGGTCAGGAGTGGGAGATGGTCTGAGTTGGAGCTGGGCAGGAGTTGAGAGATAGGGTCATGGTCAGGAGTTGGGGAATGCGTCAGGTTGGGGATGGTTCAGGAGTTGGGGATGGTCAGGTGGTTGGGGGATGGTCTGAGTGGGGAGATGGTCAGAAGTGGGAGATGGTCAGGTGTTTGGAGTATGGTCATGGTTCAGGAGCTGGGGATGTGTCAGTTGGGGATGGTCAGGAGTGGGGAGATGGTCTGGAGTTTGGGGATGTCAGGGGTTGGGGGATGGTGTCAGTAAGAGAGGGGATGGTCGAGTAGTGGGCGATGGTCAGGAGTGTGGTCTCGGAGTTGGGATGGTCATGCAGGAGTGGGGACTCGATGCGTCAGGAGTGGGGGATGCGTCAGGGGTAAGGGGATGGTCAGTGTAAAGGGGGATGGTCACGGGTAAAGGGGGATGCGTCAGTGAGTTGGGGTTGGTCAGGAGTTTGGGGATGGTCATGGCCAGAGTGGGAGATGTCAGGAGCTGGGAGATGGTCTTGTGTACATGGAGTGGGGGATGGTCAGGAGCTGGGAGATGGTCATGGTCAGGAGTTGGGGCTGGTCAGGGTAAAGGGGGATGGGCAGGATTCGGAGTTGGGGGATGGTCAGGAGTTGAGAGATGGTCAGGTAGTGGGGAGATGGTCAGGAGTTGGTGGGATGCACCGAGTTAGTGATGGTCATGGGCAGGTGTTGGGTGACTGGTCATGGTCAGGAGTTGGGAGATGGTCAGGAGCTGGGTGATGGTCAGGAGCTGGGAGATGGTCAGGAGTGGGGAGATGCAGGAGTGATGGTCATGGTCAGAGTGGGGGATGTTCAGGAGTGGGGGGATGGCCAGGAGTGGGGGATGGTCATGGTCAGGAGGAGTGGGATGGTCAGGATTGGGGTGGTCATGGTCAGGAGTTGGGGATGGTCAGGAGTTGGGGTTGATGGTCAGAGTGGGGATGGTCATGTCAGGAGTGGGGATGTCAAGAGTTGGGATGGTCAGGAGGTGGGGATGGTCATGGTCAGGATGGGAGATGGTCAGATTGGGGATGGTCAGGAGTGGGGATGGTCATGGTCAGGAGTGGGATGGTCAAGAGTTGGGAGGTCAGGAGTGGGGGATGGTCATGGTCAGGAGTGTGATGGTCAGATTGGGGATGGTCATGGTCAGGAGTGGGGGGACGGTCAAGAGTTGGGGATGGTCAGGAGTGGGGGGTGGTCAGGAGTTGGGATGGTCATGGTCAGGAGTGGGGATGGTCAGAGTGGGGGATGGTCAGGAGTTGGGATGGTCAGGAGTGGGGGATGGCAGGAGTGGGGGATGGTCAGGGTCAGGAGTGGGGATGGTCATGGTCAGGAGTGGGGGTAGGTCAGAGTTGGGGATGGTCATGGTCAGGAGTGGGGGATGGTCAAGAGTTGGGGATGGTCATGGTCAGGAGTAGGGGGATGGTCAGGAGTGGGGGATGGTCATGGTCAGGAGTGGGGATGGTCAGGAGTGATGGTCAGGAGTTTGGGATGGTCAGGAGTGGGGGATGGTCAGGAGTGGGGGATGGTCAGGGTCAGGAGTGGGGATGGTCATGGTCAGGAGTGGGGGGTGGTCAGGAGTTGGGGATGGTCATGGTCAGGAGTGGGGATGGTCAAGAGTTGGGGGATGGTCAGGAGTGGGGGGTGGTCAGGAGTTGGGATGGTCAAGAGTAGGGGTGTGGTCAGGAGTTTGGGGATGGTCAGGGTCAGGAGTGGGGGATGGTCAAGAGTTGGGGGGTGGTCAGGAGTTGGGGATGGTCAAGAGTTGGGGGGTGTCAGGAGTGGGATGGTCAGGGTCAGGAGTGGGGATGGTCAGTTGGGATGGTCGGAGTGGGGATGGTCAGGGGTAAAGGATGGTCAGGGGTAAAGGGGGATGGTCGTAAAGGGGGATGGTCAGGGGTAAAGGGGGATGGTCAGGGGTAAAGGGGGATGGTCAGGGGTAAAGGGGGATGGTCAGGGTAAAGGGGATGGTCAGGGGTAAAGGGGGATGGTCAGGAGTTGGGATGGTCAGGAGTTGGGGATGGTCATGGCCAGGAGTGGGAGATGGTCAGGAGTGGGGATGGTCAGAGGTAGGCAGTAGTGAGGGTCGAGAGTAAAGGGGGGACAGTAGTAAGGGGGACAGTAGTAAAGGTATCAGCACAGATTGTGGACAGCTGTTGGTACCCTCAGAGACGGCGAGTCCTCGGAGTCTTGGCGTCTCTTCAGGATGGATTTGGTGGGCTGCTCAGCATCTCCTGCAGTTCTTTGAGGCGCCGCGCTGAGTCCAGCTCTCTGAACTCTTTGCCTGACTTCCCGGAGCTGGAGCTGCTGCTGGAGCTGCGGCTCCGCGCCGGCTCTTACTGCGACTGTGGCTCTGCCCCCTGGTTCTAGACTTGGACCGGGGGCGACTCATGCTCCGGCCCCGGCTCTTGGCCCTGCTCCGGTCCGGACTGCGACTCGTGCTCCGGCCCCGGCTCTTTGCCCTTCCAAGACTTTAGCCCGACTCGATCCGGACTCGGCTCCTGCCCCTGCTCTTAGTCCGGCTCCGATCCGGACTGCGACTCATGCTCGGCCCCTGCTCTTAGCCCGGCTTCGATCCGGACTGCGACTCATGCTCCGGCCCCTGCTCGTAGCCCGCTTCGATCCGGACTGCGACTCGTGCTCCGGCCCCGGCTCTTGGCCCGTCCCAGACTCTTGGCGCGACTCCGGTCCGGACTCCGGCTGCCGGGTCGGCTCCGGCCCCGCTCCTGCTCCGCTCGTACTCGGGCCGGGGAGCGTAGTCTCTGCGGGGGAAAACGGTTTACAGCACCTTTTAAAAAGACCTGGGTTGCGGTCGAATAGTCCATTTAGCTTAGGAACCTTCCTAACGGAGTGAAATGTTCTGTAGATCAGTGGTTCCCAAACGGTGTGCCGTGAGTCAAGTCCGGGTGTGCCGTGGGATTTTGTGACAACTATACTTTATGATTGCAATATACAACTACACAAAAATAATTATTTAATTTACTATATCAGTACTTTGTAGGTTTTATATGTACGTAATCTGCGCGACTTGCCACTTGTCCACATCTCCACGTGCAGTGCTGCATAAACATGGCTGAGGCAGCGATACTCTCGAGCGGTGGAGGTATGCCCATTACTTTGAGTTCGTCCGAAGAATAGACAGGAAGTGACGGTGAGGTGCAAACTGTGTGCAGGCCAGAAGCTGTTATCCACGGCTGTGACACCACGTCACACCTCAACACACACCTGCAGAGAACACATGCTAACGTGAGCTAACACACGTTCTCTTCTCTGTTTCCGTTGTTGCCTGCTTTGAATGACAAATACACACTACCGCCGCCTGCTGGTAAGGAGAGTTATTGCCACTCACGCATGCGCAGTTCGTACGTGCTCGGCGAGTAAGTAACGAGTAACTTTATGTAGATAGAAACAAAGTAGTGTTAACATATTACTAAAAGTAATATGTAATATATTAAAACAAATTAGCAACGACCCGTCATCTGGATTGGCGTTCTCTCCTCTGGTTTACATGAAGAGCAGCAGGAGGCCACGCCTCTCTGTTGAACAGGCCTTGCGACTGGCCCTCTCCTCAGCGCCCCGACAGGAACACGTATCTCACTAATTTGTAAATCGGCAAAATATTAACGACAGCACATGTTTCCATGCTGATTGCTGAAATGTTACATTATAATGTGTAGTTCAGACCATGCAGTGCAGCTTCCTCGCATCGACAGTTCTCCGTGCTGAGTTTCCTTTGCCTCGTTTCTATTGTGTGACCCGTCTGGTTTAAATGAGTGTTGCTGCTTTGATGAAGCCTAATTTGATAACGTTTCAAATTAATTTCTGAAATACTTCATTAATAAATATGTCATGAGTAATATAGTTGTCTTTGTCACATTTTATTTGGCATTAGTAAATAAGTATGCACATGTACAGATATGTTACATGATATGAGTGATAACACGTGTTATAAGGGCTGTTTTGCACAATAGGTGAGCCTTGAGATTTGTACTTGTCCTTTGGTGCCTTGGGCACAACAAGTTTGGGAACCACCGCTCTAGATGATAGGAAAGGAGGTTTCAAACTGCCTTTATAACCTCCTGTAGCTTAGGAACCACTGGACCCCACACCGAAAGGAGAGGAGAAAATGCTGCCCCACAATGCCTTGCAGCCGCAGGCTCGTTAGAAATTAATTTGCCATCACACAACATTCGGCCGTTCCCGGAAACAACCGATTAGGACGGAGAAAATTATATCATGACGATAGACGACGGGATAGACGGCAGGGATAGACGGCATGGATAGACGGCATGGATAGACGACGGGATAGACGGCAGGGATAGACGGCAGGGATAGACGGCAGGGATAGACGGCGGGGATAGACGACGGGGATAGACGACGGGGATAGACGACGGGGATAGACGACGGGATAGACGACGGGGATAGACGCGGGATAGACGACGGGATAGACGACGGGGATAGACGACGGGGATAGACGACGGGGATAGACGACGGGGATAGACGACGGGGATAGACGACGGGGATAGACGACGGGGATAGACGACGGGGATAGACGACGGGGATAGACGACGGGGATAGACGACAGGGATAGACGACAGGGATAGACGACGGGATAGACGGCAGGGATAGACGGCAGGGATAGACGGCAGGGATAGACGGACGGCAGGGATAGACGGACGGCAGGGCTAGACGGCAGGGATAGACGACGGGATAGACGACGGGATAGACGACGGGTATAGACGACGGGATAGACGGCGGTTTAGACGACGGGATAGACGACGGTTTAGACGACGGGATAGACGACGGGATAGACGACGGGATAGACGACGGGATAGACGACGGGATAGACGGACGGGATAGACGACGGGATAGACGACGGGATAGTCGACGGGGATAGTACGGCAGGGATAGACGGCAGGGATAGACGACAGGGATAGACGGACGGCAGGGCTAGACGGCAGGGATAGACGACGGGATAGACGACGGGATAGACGACGGGATAGACGGCGGTTTAGACGACGGGATAGACGACGGATAGACGACGGGATAGACGACGGGATAGACGACGGGATAGACGACGGGATAGACGGCGGGATAGACGACGGGATAGACGACGGGATAGACGACGGTTTAGACGACGGATAGACGGCGGGATAGACGACGGGATAGACGACGGGATAGACGACGGGATAGACGACGGTTTTAGACGACGGGATAGACGACGGGATAGACGACGGGATAGACGACGGGATAGACGACGGGATAGACGACGGGATAGACGGCAAGGAGCTGATTTTGGACTATTCGACTGCAACCCTGATCCAGTTTGTGAAGACCAGGTTTCAAGTTTCAAGGCTTTATTGCCATTTGCACCTTAGCTACAGTCTATATGTCAATGACAAACTGAAGTCCTCCTCCAACATGAATATATAGAGGACATAAAACAAATAAATAGAGCAAGAGAATGTTTTGAGATGTGCAAGTTAATACAAATAACATAGAACTAGGGCAAAAAGAGTCGAGATACAAGTAAATGGAATATGATATATTCCAGGTGATCTTACCTGTCATGGTGGCGTGAGGGGCGGAGCCAGAGGGTCCGGTCAGCTCGTTGCCGACGGTGATGACGAGGTTGTGGTCGATGGGCGACAGCGACCTCTGAGGAAGAGACACGTTCATTTATTACGAAATCAGAAGATGAAACATTTATCTTGTCTCGTTGTTAATTCCACTTACTGATCAGAAGACCTGAATGTTAGGATTATTCAGTTCATACTTAATATGTACTTACGCCGAGAACACTAACCCTCATTATTATCAACAATACACTCATGTTTTAACAAACAATACAGAATGGCTATTGAATCATAAATACAAACAGAGACACTGACCGTGCTATAAAGTAAACGTTGCCATTAAACTCACTACATGCATTACGGGTTGTGTTTGCATCTCAATACCAATGTACACTGATAAAGCAGGCTCAAAGCATAACTTCAGAATAATATGATGTGTTTCATAATGATTGATCATGAAAGTGTCCTCAGAGCTGGTGGAGGAGCAGCTAGTCTGAAGTACTTTGTAGACTGCAGGGTAGCTGGTGGAGGAGCAGCTAGTCTGAAGTACTTTGTAGGCTGCAGGGTAGCTGGTGGAGCTGCAGCTAGTCTGAAGTACTTTGTAGACTGCAGGGTAGCTGGTGGAGGAGCAGCTAGTCTGAAGTACTTTGTAGGCTGCAGGGTAGCTGGTGGAGCTGCAGCTAGTCTGAAGTACTTTGTAGACTGCAGGGTAGCTGGTGGAGGAGCAGCTAGTCTGAAGTACTTTGTAGGCTGCAGGGTAGCTGGTGGAGGAGCAGCTAGTCTGAAGTACTTTGTAGACTGCAGGGTAGCTGGTGGAGGAGCAGCTAGTCTGAAGTACTTTGTAGGCTGCAGGGTAGCTGGAGGAGGAGCAGCTAGTCTGAAGTACTTTGTAGACTGCAGGGTAGCTGGTGGAGGAGCAGCTAGTCTGAAGTACTTTGTAGACTGCAGGGTAGCTGGAGGAGGAGCAGCTAGTCTGAAGTACTTTGTAGACTGCAGGGGTAGCTGGAGGAGGAGCAGCTAGTCTGAAGTACTTTGTAGACTGCAGGTAGCTGGTGGAGGAGCAGCTAGTCTGAAGTACTTTGTAGACTGCAGGGTAGCTGGTGGAGGAGCAGCTAGTCTGAAGTACTTTGTAGACTGCAGGGTAGCTGGGAGGAGGAGCAGCTAGTCTGAAGTACTTTGTAGACTGCAGGGTAGCTGGTGGAGGAGCAGCTAGTCTGAAGTACTTTGTAGACTGCAGGGTAGCTGGTGGATTCACTCCAGGTGGAACTAAAGTCTGATTCAACACTTGATTAGATTTCACATCCTTCATCCGAGAAGTAACTAAAGGGATTAAATACATGCAGTGGAGTAGAAGTACACCATTTACCTCTGAACTGTAGAAGAGTAGAAGTACAGTACTAGAGTAAATGTACTAAGTTACTTTATAGCACTGATAATAAATAACATGTGTACACTGTTAGCTGTTGTTAGCCGATGCTAGCTGATAGCTAGCGTTAGCATGGTGGACTTCTGTCAAAGCTCCTAAAATATATGGGCAGTAAAGATATAACTTTGGCGGGTAAACACACGTTAGTTGTATGTGTGAGGGACATGTAGTGTGTGTGAGGAACATGTTAATATAACACAATGAACTCTGGAGCTGGGCTCATGTTACACACTGAGATCGGTGCACAAATGCTAACCCTGCTGTGTGTGTAAAGAGACTCGCTCCGTGGCGCATGAAGCCACAATAGAGTCAGGGAAGTACCCGGATGTAGGCCCACGGAGCGTGCGCAGTGGAGTGTTTCCCCTTTCATCTCATTGTTTACTCGCGTAATGCTGGACAACACGCTGTCGTGACTCTATGACCGAGTTTGGGGGGGAAAGGGACCCCTCTCTTTCCCAGAAGGGGACTGGTAAAGGTTTAGGGTCAGTTAATAAAGGGTTTCTGATTCTCAATGTAAGTCAATGGGGAAAGTTTAAGGATATTATGGGCCCAGTGACGGAAGCGGTAGTACCGCCATGTGGCCGCTACGCACGTTACAGATCTGAGCTTCAGAGAGAGCTGAGACCAAACAAAGCTGCAGACCCAGAGATATACAGTACCCAAGGAGAACTGATATTTCGAGGCTTTTCTTGTCATGTGTGCAGAGGCAGCATAGCTACAGCGCAGACGTGTGGATGGACGTCGGAGGTCCCAGGCTCCTCCACAGAACACAATACAGCAGATAGAGATGAATAGAGCACCTCTCTCTGGGCTCCGGAGCTCCACTTCTCCCCGGGGATCCGTACCTCCTCCTGCGGTCCTGGTGCAGCTGGGGTCCCGGGGAGTAGGAGGGTCCCGGGGGGTAGGGCGGTCCCTGGGTTGTAGGCGGGCCGGTGGTCCCTGAACCCCTGGGCCGGGTAGGGCCTCTGCGGCGGCCCGCGGGCCTCAGGCGGCCGGTAGCCTCCTCTCTGAGGCCGGCCTCGGTACATGTCCTCCGGCAGAGATCCAGGTTAGTCGAGACTCTGTTACCGGAGATAGATATATATGAGAGAAGCTCTAAAGTCACCTGAGGTTATTATCTAAACTGAGGTTAGTATCGACTACAGACTCTCTGCAGGTCTGCACACAGCCTCCCGCTCCTTCTTCTTCTGCTGCTGCAGAAACACACAGCGGTGCTGCCCACTGCAGGAACACCGGGGTACCACGGCACTCTCAGAGTCTATGCCTATCCGAGACACGTTCGTTTGGCTGCTATCTGCTTTTATAAGTACTAAAGTGGTGGGGCGCAAAGCACGTAGATGTCTCTATAGAAGCTTCTGCAGAGAGGCTCGTGCTGCTGAGGCTCTGGCTCTTCAGGTTTACACATATTATATTTGGACCTAAATCTAAATATTATATTATTTTCTAAAGCTGTTTTAGTCTGGTGCTTCGATTAATTGTAAACAGACAGTTAAAAAAAAAGATACCCAACAAATGTAATGTTATCATTTGGATATTGAATTGTTCTCCCTCAGTGAGATCCATCTCAGTCACATGGCGGTCTCACCTCGACGTGGAGATGAAGTCCATGCTGCCCTCTGGACAAACATCGCTATTACTTTTTTATAAAAGTCCTCCTTATCTTCTTGTAGTTTCAAAAGTCTAATCGATAGATTTATGATTCGAAACTGATAAAAGTAGGGTAGACATGTGGATATTATCCGGCTGAACAAAACGTGCATTTATCTAAATGTTTCCACAGATCTTATTTGGAGCTGTTTTCTAAAACCCTCTGGAGAAATCTCGTTGCTTTCTGTGGAGGGAAGCCATGCGCAGCTCACTTCCTGGTTTTAGGACGCAGCTCTCTCGTCTCCTCTTCACACACCACACTTTTCGCGGCACACGCACTCACAGCCAATCAGCTCTGAGTGATGTGAGATGGCGTGTGGTGGGGATGGCAGCTCTATGCCCCGATGGGCATTATTCTTTTATGGACAATACTCTGAGCATGCGCTGTGTAGTTTTTATAGCCACCGTTCACTCAGACAGTGAGAGGGAGGGGCAGGATCGGGTTTTGTCCCACATGGCTGTAAACGGCCCGGCATTGCCCCCTAAGTTGTATTCTTTGCCCCCTCACTTTGAATCCATCAAAAAGTACAATAAATGTCACAATTATAAAATAACTTTAAATAATTATTTCCCCCAATACACGTTACTATGTTTAGATCATATGTGGGCAGGCAGCCAAGCAACGTGTAACCAAGCCTCAACCACAAGTGAGCTTGTAGTCTTAAAGGTCCCATGTCATGGCCATTTCCACTGATCATAGTTCCATTGTTGAGGTCTACGAGATTTATACCGTGCAATTTTCCAAACTCACATTGGTTTCGCATCCAGCATCTCTGTAAAGTATGCGTATTCACCTATGGTATTCACTCTCTGTCCTAAACAGCTTGTTGGAGCCAACTGGCAAACTCTGAGGAAGAGCCGGGACGCCAATACGGAAGTGCCACACACTGCAGTTCATCTAGTGGCCAGTAGGAGCAGTCTGCAGAAGGGAGCACTGTTGCTGGTACGTTGGCCCGTTCCTCCGTGCAGACCTCCTCTAGAGCAGTGATGCTTTGGGGCTGTTGCTGGGCAACACGGACTTTCAACTCCCTCCACAGATGTCCTATGGGGTTGAGATCTGGAGACTGGCTAGGCCACTCCAGGGCCTTGAAATGCTTCTTACGAAGCCACTCCTTCGTTGCCCGGGCGGTGTGTTTGGGATCATTGTCATGCTGAAAGACCCAGCCACGTTTCATCTGCAATGCCCTTGCTGATGGAAGGAGGTTGTCACTCAAAATCTCACGACACATGGCCCCATTCACTCTCTCCTCTCTACGGATCAGTCGTCCTGGTCCCTTTGCAGAAAGCCCCAAAGCATGATGGTCCCAGCCCCAAAGCCTGATGGTCCCAGCCCCAAAGCCTGATGGTCCCAGCCCCATGTTTCACAGCAGGTGTTCTTTGGAGGCAAGTCAGCATTCTTTCTCCTCCAAACACGTCTAGTTTCATCTGACCACATGACATTCTCCCAATCCTCTTCTGGATCATCTGATGCTCTCTAGCAGACTGCAGACGGGCCTGGACATGTCCTGGCTTCAGCAGGGGGACACGTCTGGCACTGCAGGGTTTGAGTCCCTGGCGGCGTAGTGTGTTACTGATGGTAGCCTTTGTGACTCTGGTCCCAGCTCTCTGCAGGTCATGGACTCGGTCCCCCGTGTGGTTCTGGATCTCTGCTCCCGGTCTTGTGATCCCGTTGACCCCACGGGGTGAGGTCTTGGTGGAGCCCCAGATCGAGGGAGATGATCAGTGGTCTTGTATGTTTCTTCACACCAAGCTGCTTACCTATTGCAGATGCAGTCTTCCCAGCCTGGTGCAGGTCTACATGTTGTCTCTGGTGTCCTTTGACAGCTCTCTGGTCTTGGCCACAGTGGAGTTTGGAGTGTGACGGTCTGAGGTCGTGGACAGGTGTCTTTTATTCTGATAACGAGTTCAAACAGGTTCCATTAATACAGGTAACAAGTGGAGGACAGAGGAGGCTCTGAGTGGAGGACAGAGGAGGCTCTGAGTGGAGGACAGAGGAGGCTCTGAGAGGAGGACAGAGGAGGCTCTGAGTGGAGGACAGAGGAGGCTCTGAGAGGAGGACAGAGGAGGCTCTGAGAGGACAGAGGAGGTTCTGAGTGGAGGACAGAGGAGGCTCTGAGAGGAGGACAGAGGAGGCTCTGAGTGGAGGACAGAGGAGGCTCTGAGTGGAGGACAGAGGAGGCTCTGAGAGGAGGACAGAGGAGGCTCTGAGAGGAGGACAGAGGAGGCTCTGAGAGGAGGAGGTACAGGTCTGTGAGAGCCAGACATCTTGTTTGTTTGGAGGAGACCAAATACTTACTTTACCAATTCATTCATTACAAATCCTACAAAGTGGCTTCCTGGACTCTTTCCTTCATCCTGTCTCTCTAGTTGAAGTGTACCGAGGATGAACATCACAGGCCTCTCCTCTTTTTAAGTGGGAGAACTTGCACAACTGGTGGCTGACTAAATACTGTTTTGCCCCACTGTAAATGGGGCCAATCTTCGGTCAGATGTGAATGTGGAATCTAACATTTTCAGTAAGAATAATGGACGAAAGGAGTGCAAATACAATTTATTGAAATGTGAACCAAAACTTCATCAAATGTTTTAAATAAAAAGCACATATGGACAGAAGGTGTAAACCTATTAAATGTATAAGTAAACACATTTAGTCAAATAAAGTGACAGACTAGGCCTGTGCAGGTGGTATCAGCTGGGCTCCTCCATCAGGCCTGGTCCTCCTCCATCAGGCCTGGTCCTCCTCCACCAGGCCTGGTCCTCCTCCATCAGGCCTGGTCCTTAGGGGACCCTCAGTCCTCTCCACACCAACAGACAGGACGTCCATCACACGGAGGTTTCTCCCTGAAGTCTCTGCTGCTCTCTGGACACCACGCTGTCTCAATCCGTCCATCACACGGAGGTTTCTCCCTGAAGTCTCTGCTGCTCTCTGCACACCACGCTGTCTCAATCCGTCCATCACACGGAGGTTTCTCCCTGAAGTCTCTGCTGCTCTCTGCACACCACGCTGTCTCAATCCGTCCATCACACGGAGGTTTCTCCCTGAAGTCTCTGCAGCTCTCTGGACACCACGCTGTCTCAATCCGTCCATCACACAGAGGTTTCTCCCTGAAGTCTCTGCTGCTCTCTGGACACCACGCTGTCTCAATCCGTCCATCACACGGAGGTTTCTCCCTGAAGTCTCTGCAGCTCTCTGGACACCACGCTGTCTCAATCCGTCCATCACACAGAGGTTTCTCTTCCTGAAGTCTCTGCTGCTCTCTGGACACCACGCTGTCTCAATCCGTCCACACTGAATATGAGAGGGGGGAAATGAAAATAATAAATGCTTTAGACCAGGGGTCCCAAACTTTTTCCTGCGAGGGCCACATAAATGTTCCCTTCTCTGATGGGGGCCGGGGTCAGTTTGTAACAGAAAAAGTGTGACGATCGCAGGGATGCCTAAACGTAAACATTTCTTGTTTTCTAGAAAGCCACACATAACTAAATATTAATAACCCTTTCCGGGATCTTCACAGAAAAAATAAAGTCTGGAAATATATAATAACACTATTTATGAAATAAATAATAACCAAATAACCCTCTCTGGGTTCTTCACAGAAAAAAGTCCATTAACATTAACTGTCTGTTGTGACGTGCTCAATCTTAACGATTAAAACTGTAGCTTAGTTGTCAGAGCAGAATCTCTTCCTCAAATGACTCACATGAGCAGTCTCTCAAAGTTCTTGTGTTCCTTCCTTGTAATCCTTTTGTAGCTTCCAGTAGGCTTGTCGACACCAAGCAGGCCGAGAAACCGAACTACGTGATACAGCACCTACACAGCACAATGCGTTTCACTTCCAGTGTGGTTGTGGAGATGGGTTTTATCGCAGTAGATTTTTATTACGATTACATTTCTTTATACTCAGAATGACTCTTTCAAGTCAGAACAGTGAGCTTACCTCTGTATGTCCATCAGGGTGAACCGTGGGCCGGCATCGGGCTGGTGAGAAGTTGAATGTCTGTCAGTCTTGATCTCATTGAGCTTTCAGGCGTTTCATGTGTGAAAAGGCTCGCAGATATACGTGCTGCTAAAAAGTGTAAACATCTTCATTGGGTGTTTTGTTGTGTTAGGGTGTCGTTTGGGAGGGCGGCATAGAAGCCAATGAGACTGTTGGGCTTGAATGCGTCTTTCAGAACATCTCAGTTCTGTAACTCGGCCAACTCAAACTGATAAGAAGGCTGGGCTTCATCGACGTCGGCAAGAAAGGGGTTCTGGAAGAGACGGATTTCTTTTGCATTAACATGTAGTATCCGGAATCGCACACCGAACTCCGCCTTCAGCCTTTGCAGTGCTTCCACACACGTTTCAGCTGGGAGCGGGACCGCTGGGTTCTCTGCGGAGGGTTTGGGGAGCAGGGAGATGAAGCAGCGCAAGTTTCACCTCAAATGCTTTTATGTGAGAATACATGTAAATGAGTTTCCCCTGGGGAGCCATCCGTCTCTTCCTTCGCTCTGCGTCCTTAGGGGAGCCATCCGTCTCTTCCTTCGCTCTGCGTCCTTAGGGGAGCCATCCGTCTCTTCCTTCGCTCTGCGTCCTTAGGGGAGCCATCCGTCTCTTCCTTCGCTCTGCGTCCTTAGGGGAGCCATCCGTCTCTTCCTTCGCTCTGCGTCCTTAGGGGAGCCATCCGTCTCTTCCTTCGCTCTGCGTCCTTAGGGGAGCCATCCGTCTCTTCCTTCGCTCTGCGTCCTTAGGGGAGCCATCCGTCTCTTCCTTCGCTCTGCGTCCTTAGGGGAGCCATCCGTCTCTTCCTTCGCTCTGCGTCCTTAGGGGAGCCATCCGTCTCTTCCTTCGCTCTGCGTCCTTAGGGGAGCCATCCGTCTCTTCCTTCGCTCTGCGTCCTTAGGGGAGCCATACGTCTCTTCCTTCGCTCTGCGTCCTTAGGGGAGCCATACGTCTCTTCCTTCGCTCTGCGTCCTTAGGGGAGCCATCCGTCTCTTCCTTCGCTCTGCGTCCTTAGGGGAGCCATCCGTCTCTTCCTTCGCTCTGCGTCCTTAGGGGAGCCATCCGTCTCTTCCTTCGCTCTGCGTCCTTAGGGGAGCCATCCGTCTCTTCCTTCGCTCTGCGTCCTTAGGGGAGCCATCCGTCTCTTCCTTCGCTCTGCGTCCTTAGGGGAGCCATACATCTCTTCCTTCGCTCTGCGTCCTTAGGGGAGCCATCCATCTCTTCCTTCGCTCTGCGTCCTTAGGGCAGCCATCCGTCTCTTCCTTCGCTCTGCGTCCTTAGGGCAGCCATCCGTCTCTTCCTTCGCTCTGAGTCCTTAGGGGAGCCATCCGTCTCTTCCTTCGCTCTGCGTCCTTAGGGGAGCCATCCGTCTCTTCCTTCGCTCTGCGTCCTTAGGGGAGCCATCCGTCTCTTCCTTCGCTCTGCGTCCTTAGGGCAGCCATCCGTCTCTTCCTTCGCTCTGCGTCCTTAGGGGAGCCATCCATCTCTTCCTTCGCTCTGCGTCCTTAGGGGAGCCATCCGTCTCTTCCTTCGCTCTGCGTCCTTAGGGCAGCCATCCGTCTCTTCCTTCGCTCTGCGTCCTTAGGGGAGCCATACGTCTCTTCCTTCGCTCTGCGTCCTTAGGGGAGCCATCCGTCTCTTCCTTCGCTCTGCGTCCTTAGGGGAGCCATCCGTCTCTTCCTTCGCTCTGCGTCCTTAGGGGAGCCATACGTCCAGAACTCGGATCGATCAGAGCACCCACATGCTATGTATGACAACTGATCTATTAAAATGCAATATAAACCAAAGTGCCATCATATTTATTGTGCCAACATTTTAACATGAATATTGCTAAGTCCTCTGTTCAGTCTGCTCCCAACTGCATCCTCTCCCCTTGTTCACACTGTTCCTCTCCTCTGCTTCCTAGGGCCCAGGAAGCAGAGGAGAGGATGTCCCTTTCACAAAGAACCTTCTTGTTTTTTTCAAAATGGTTAGGTCCCTGATGCCTAGACTAGAGCTCTTTTGTAAATAGTTGTTTGTAAATAGTTGTAAAATGCCCCCCCCCACCCACAATTGTTGTTCGCACAATTATGCTTGTGCGATCAAGGTGAGTGGGTGGGTGCTTGTTGTGCTGCAGACGTCGAAGGCCCTGAGTCTCCTGAGGAAAGACAGGTGAAAGCTGAGGAGAGGTTTTACATCCTGTGGTGTCTCAACAGAACTCAATGTGAGTTGCTGTATTGTCTCGTCGCCTGGCAAAGTGGCCTCGTCATTTTAATTGTTATTGTTGACAAACCTGTTTGTGTTGCTTTGCTGAACCGGCTCAACAGGAGCTTCTGTAAATAGTTTGAATATTCATCATAGTGATCATGTTCAGTCTCCCTCTCTCTCAATTGAACTGATTGTTTCTTTGCCCCACCATGTGTTGTTGTCCAAGGGCACTCATTGGGTCCGTGTTGAAGATTGCTTTACACTTAGATCAATCAAATGGTGTTTCTTGTTCTGTTGAACCCTCTGTGTTCTCCTTCTCATCTGACTTTGTGTTGTTCTGACACACATCACACATTGTTCGTCCCTTTCACTTTGTTCTTCCTGTTGTTCTTGTTCACACATATATCAATTGTTCATCCACTGTTGTGGTCAAATGATATTCATAGTCTTAACATGGTCATGCTACCCATGCTAACATGAACACCAGCGTTTCCCTCCACATGTAAAACGTATCTAAGTAAAAGGCTACCAAGCTTCCCGTGGTCACCCTGCCTCTCCAAATGCAAAACTGTCAATACAAAGTATGCAAGAATGCAATTACAGCTGAGAAGGTACTTGTGTGTGTTTTTTTAATATATATATTTACCATTCAATAACGCAATCGCTGCTGTCCGTGTGTCCCATAGAAGAACATGACAGCGCAGCTATCCTACGGACGTGACGCCCTGACGGTGACAGCAACACAGCCCGCTTGTGCTGCCACACTTTCCCCTCAAAACATCGTTAAATAACGAAACTTGTAAATAGTGCCAATCCATACAGAGTGTAACCACATCATGTACATATGAAAGCAATCTTTAAAAAATAACAGCGTTGGTTTAATCTGTGACTATTTTGACCATGTTTGTGCTGTTTTTGCCGTAGAGAGGCATCGCCACGGAAGTGCGCTTGGAACTATCCCGGCATACATAAACCACGTGACTGGCTGGCGGCGACATCAAAGAGTGTCGTAACTCTTATCTCTCTATGGCTCTGATGAGTCCTACAGGGTGCATCTGATATACAGCGCAGTGCAGCGTGGTAGAGTGGGTCAGGTGTGGCCCAAACAGAGGGACAGGCAGATCTATAGACGGTGTCACCGTAGTCCAGCTGGGACAGGAAGGAGCCGGAGACCAACCTTTCACGGGATGAAGTTGGGTAACAACATTTAAGTCTGTAAAGGAAGCCAAGAGTGAATTTAAATGTCTTAGTTAGAACTTCAACGTGGTGTTTGAAGTTCAGATTACTGTCCAACCAGAAGCCCAGATATTTGTAGGTATCGACAAACTCAACAGAGACGCCATCAAGGGTGTCAATGGAGAGGCAAGAGGACGCTGACTTGGGAGCAAAAAGCATTGCTTTGGTTTCCTTACCGTTCAAAAGCAGTTTGGAATCAAGGAGCGCTGCAGCGTGATGACATCAGATTTTCAATGGATACGGCCATATCCAGAGAAGGAGCTCATGAGTATACAACAGTGTCATCAGCACACAGGTGATAGGTAGAAAATTGCATCTGATTACAAATATTGTTTACATATAATAAAAAGAGCAAAGGCCCCAAAATAGAGCCCTGTGGAACTCCCTTCTCCGAGGTGACAGGGTCAGAGACAGTATTACCCAGCCTGACGCATTGAGTACGGTCGGTTAGATAACGACCGAAACGAGACATCAACATAACATTAGACATCATGTGGTGATCTACAGAGTCACATGCTTTGGCCAGGTCTATAAACAATGCAACACAAACAGATTGCCTTAATATCATCTAAGACGTTCAGACCGGCAGTCACAGACTTACTGTGCTTTGATCTGAATCCAGAATGCATAGGGTTAAGGATGTTGTGTTGGTCGCTGAGTAGAAACTAGGGACTCAAGAATCTTTGATAACGCAGAACGATTTGAGATAGGACGATAGTTATTCAACTCCGTGGGATCACCAGCTTTCAAGAGGGGCGAGACCAGAGCTTCTTGCACACAGCTGGCAGTGTGTGAGTGGACAGGGAGAGGTTACACATATCAGTTACTGGCTGTGCTATAATCTGAGCTGCAACTTTTAAAAATAACCAAAAGCCAAGATATTTGTAGGTACCTCAGCGTGACTTTATACCTCAGTGTGACTTGATACCTCAGCGTGACTTGATACCTCAGCGTGACTTGATACCTCAGTGTGACTTTATACCTCAGTGTGACTTGATACCTCAACTGTGACTTTATACCTCAACGTGTGACTTTATACCTCAACTGTGACTTTATACCTCACTGTGACTTTATACCTCAGTGTGACTTTATACCTCAACTGTGACTTTATACCTCAGCGTGACTTTATACCTCAACTGTGACTTTATACCTCAGTGTGACTTTATACCTCAACTGTGACTTTATACCTCAACTGTGACTTTATACCTCAGCGTGACTTGATACCTCAGTGTGACTTTATACCTCAACTGTGACTTTATACCTCAGCGTGACTTTATACCTCAACTGTGACTTTATACCTCAGCGTGACTTTATACCTCAGCTGTGACTTTATACCTCAGTGTGACTTTATACCTCAGTGTGACTTTATACCTCAGTGTGACTTTATACCTCAGCGTGACTTTATACCTCAGCGTGACTTTATACCTCAGCGTGACTTTATACCTCAGCGTGACTTTATACCTCAGCGTGACTTTATACCTCAGCGTGACTTTATACCTCAGTGTGACTTTATACCTCAGCTGTGACTTTATACCTCAGTGTGACTTTATACCTCAGCTGTGACTTTATACCTCAGTGTGACTTTATACCTCAGTGTGACTTTATACCTCAACTGTGACTTTATACCTCAGTGTGACTTTATACCTCAACTGTGACTTTATACCTCAGTGTGACTTTATACCTCAACTGTGACTTTATACCTCAGTGTGACTTTATACCTCAACTGTGACTTTATACCTCAGCGTGACTTTATACCTCAGTGTGACTTTATACCTCAGTGTGACTTTATACCTCAGTGTGACTTTATACCTCAACTGTGACTTTATACCTCAGTGTGACTTTATACCTCAACTGTGACTTTATACCTCAGCGTGACTTTATACCTCAGTGTGACTTTATACCTCAGTGTGACTTTATACCTCAACTGTGACTTTATACCTCAGCGTGACTTTATACCTCAGTGTGACTTTATACCTCAGTGTGACTTTATACCTCAGCGTGACTTTATACCTCAGTGTGACTTTATACCTCAGTGTGACTTTATACCTCAGCGTGACTTTATACCTCAGTGTGACTTTATACCTCAGCGTGACTTTATACCTCAGTGTGACTTTATACCTCAGTGTGACTTTATACCTCAGTGTGACTTTATACCTCAGTGTGACTTTATACCTCACTGTGACTTTATACCTCAGTGTGACTTTATACCTCAACTGTGACTTTATACCTCAGTGTGACTTTATACCTCAGTGTGACTTTATACCTCAGTGTGACTTTATACCTCAGTGTGACTTTATACCTCAACTGTGACTTTATACCTCAGTGTGACTTTATACCTCAACTGTGACTTTATACCTCAGTGTGACTTTATACCTCAACTGTGACTTTATACCTCAGTGTGACTTTATACCTCAACTGTGACTTTATACCTCAGTGTGACTTTATACCTCAGTGTGACTTTATACCTCAGCTGTGACTTTATACCTCAGCGTGACTTTATACCTCAGCGTGACTTTATACCTCAGCTGTGACTTTATACCTCAGCGTGACTTTATACCTCAGTGTGACTTTATACCTCAGTGTGACTTTATACCTCAGTGTGACTTTATACCTCACGTGACTTTATACCTCAGTGTGACTTTATACCTCAGCTGTGACTTTATACCTCACTGTGACTTTATACCTCAGTGTGACTTTATACCTCAGTGTGACTTTATACCTCAGTGTGACTTTATACCTCAGTGTGACTTTATACCTCACTGTGACTTTATACCTCAGTGTGACTTTATACCTCAACTGTGACTTTATACCTCACTGTGACTTTATACCTCAGTGTGACTTTATACCTCAGTGTGACTTTATACCTCAGTGTGACTTTATACCTCAGTGTGACTTTATACCTCAGTGTGACTTTATACCTCACTGTGACTTTATACCTCAACTGTGACTTTATACCTCAGTGTGACTTTATACCTCAGTGTGACTTTATACCTCAGCTGTGACTTTATACCTCACTGTGACTTTATACCTCAGTGTGACTTTATACCTCAACTGTGACTTTATACCTCAGTGTGACTTTATACCTCAACTGTGACTTTATACCTCACTGTGACTTTATACCTCAGTGTGACTTTATACCTCAGTGTGACTTTATACCTCAGTGTGACTTTATACCTCAGTGTGACTTTATACCTCAGTGTGACTTTATACCTCAACTGTGACTTTATACCTCAGTGTGACTTTATACCTCAACTGTGACTTTATACCTCAACTGTGACTTTATACCTCACTGTGACTTTATACCTCAGTGTGACTTTATACCTCAGTGTGACTTTATACCTCAGTGTGACTTTATACCTCAGTGTGACTTTATACCTCAGTGTGACTTTATACCTCAGTGTGACTTTATACCTCAGCGTGACTTTATACCTCAGTGTGACTTTATACCTCAGCTGTGACTTTATACCTCAGTGTGACTTTATACCTCAGTGTGACTTTATACCTCAACTGTGACTTTATACCTCAACTGTGACTTTATACCTCAGTGTGACTTTATACCTCACTGTGACTTTATACCTCAGTGTGACTTTATACCTCTGTGACTTTATACCTCAGTGTGACTTTATACCTCAACTGTGACTTTATACCTCAGTGTGACTTTATACCTCAGTGTGACTTTATACCTCAGTGTGACTTTATACCTCAGTGTGACTTTATACCTCAGTGTGACTTTATACCTCAGTGTGACTTTATACCTCAACTGTGACTTTATACCTCAACTGTGACTTTATACCTCAGTGTGACTTTATACCTCACTGTGACTTTATACCTCAGTGTGACTTTATACCTCAACTGTGACTTTATACCTCAGTGTGACTTTATACCTCAACTGTGACTTTATACCTCAGCTGTGACTTTATACCTCAACTGTGACTTTATACCTCAGTGTGACTTTATACCTCAGCGTGACTTTATACCTCAGTGTGACTTTATACCTCACTGTGACTTTATACCTCAGTGTGACTTTATACCTCAGTGTGACTTATACCTCACTGTGACTTTATACCTCACTGTGACTTTATACCTCAGTGTGACTTTATACCTCAACTGTGACTTTATACCTCAGTGTGACTTTATACCTCACTGTGACTTTATACCTCAGTGTGACTTTATACCTCAACTGTGACTTTATACCTCAGTGTGACTTTATACCTCAACTGTGACTTTATACCTCACTGTGACTTTATACCTCAGTGTGACTTTATACCTCAGCGTGACTTTATACCTCAGTGTGACTTTATACCTCACTGTGACTTTATACCTCAGTGTGACTTTATACCTCACTGTGACTTTATACCTCAGTGTGACTTTATACCTCAACTGTGACTTTATACCTCAACTGTGACTTTATACCTCACTGTGACTTTATACCTCAGTGTGACTTTATACCTCAGTGTGACTTTATACCTCACTGTGACTTTATACCTCAACTGTGACTTTATACCTCAGTGTGACTTTATACCTCAGTGTGACTTTATACCTCAGTGTGACTTTATACCTCAGTGTGACTTTATACCTCAGTGTGACTTTATACCTCAGTGTGACTTTATACCTCAGTGTGACTTTATACCTCAACTGTGACTTTATACCTCAGCTGTGACTTTATACCTCAGTGTGACTTTATACCTCAGTGTGACTTTATACCTCAGTGTGACTTTATACCTCAGTGTGACTTTATACCTCAGTGTGACTTTATACCTCAGTGTGACTTTATACCTCAGTGTGACTTTATACCTCAGTGTGACTTTATACCTCAGTGTGACTTTATACCTCAGTGTGACTTTATACCTCAGTGTGACTTTATACCTCAGCTGTGACTTTATACCTCAGTGTGACTTTATACCTCAGCGTGACTTTATACCTCAGTGTGACTTTATACCTCAGCGTGACTTTATACCTCAGTGTGACTTTATACCTCAGTGTGACTTTATACCTCAGTGTGACTTTATACCTCAGTGTGACTTTATACCTCAGTGTGACTTTATACCTCAGTGTGACTTTATACCTCAGTGTGACTTTATACCTCAGTGTGACTTTATACCTCAACTGTGACTTTATACCTCAGTGTGACTTTATACCTCAGCTGTGACTTTATACCTCAGTGTGACTTTATACCTCAGCTGTGACTTTATACCTCAGTGTGACTTTATACCTCAGTGTGACTTTATACCTCAGCGTGACTTTATACCTCAGTGTGACTTTATACCTCAGTGTGACTTTATACCTCAGTGTGACTTTATACCTCAACTGTGACTTTATACCTCAGTGTGACTTTATACCTCAACTGTGACTTTATACCTCAGCGTGACTTTATACCTCAGCGTGACTTTATACCTCAGTGTGACTTTATACCTCAGTGTGACTTTATACCTCACTGTGACTTTATACCTCAGTGTGACTTTATACCTCAGTGTGACTTTATACCTCAGCTGTGACTTTATACCTCAGCGTGACTTTATACCTCACTGTGACTTTATACCTCAGTGTGACTTTATACCTCAGCGTGACTTTATACCTCAGTGTGACTTTATACCTCAGTGTGACTTTATACCTCAGCGTGACTTTATACCTCAGCGTGACTTTATACCTCAGCGTGACTTTATACCTCAGTGTGACTTTATACCTCAGTGTGACTTTATACCTCAGTGTGACTTTATACCTCAGTGTGACTTTATACCTCACTGTGACTTTATACCTCAGTGTGACTTTATACCTCAACTGTGACTTTATACCTCAGTGTGACTTTATACCTCAACTGTGACTTTATACCTCAGTGTGACTTTATACCTCACTGTGACTTTATACCTCAACTGTGACTTTATACCTCAGTGTGACTTTATACCTCAACTGTGACTTTATACCTCAGTGTGACTTTATACCTCAACTGTGACTTTATACCTCACTGTGACTTTATACCTCAGTGTGACTTTATACCTCAGCGTGACTTTATACCTCAGTGTGACTTTATACCTCAACTGTGACTTTATACCTCAGTGTGACTTTATACCTCAACTGTGACTTTATACCTCAGTGTGACTTTATACCTCAACTGTGACTTTATACCTCAGCTGTGACTTTATACCTCAGCTGTGACTTTATACCTCAGTGTGACTTTATACCTCAGTGTGACTTTATACCTCAGTGTGACTTTATACCTCACTGTGACTTTATACCTCAGTGTGACTTTATACCTCAGTGTGACTTTATACCTCAGTGTGACTTTATACCTCAGTGTGACTTTATACCTCAGCTGTGACTTTATACCTCAGTGTGACTTTATACCTCAGTGTGACTTTATACCTCAGCTGTGACTTTATACCTCAACTGTGACTTTATACCTCAGTGTGACTTTATACCTCAGTGTGACTTTATACCTCAGTGTGACTTTATACCTCAGTGTGACTTTATACCTCACTGTGACTTTATACCTCAGTGTGACTTTATACCTCAGTGTGACTTTATACCTCAGTGTGACTTTATACCTCAGTGTGACTTTATACCTCAGTGTGACTTTATACCTCAGTGTGACTTTATACCTCAGTGTGACTTTATACCTCAGTGTGACTTTATACCTCAGTGTGACTTTATACCTCATGTGACTTTATACCTCAGTGTGACTTTATACCTCAGTGTGACTTTATACCTCAGTGTGACTTTATACCTCAGCGTGACTTTATACCTCAGTGTGACTTTATACCTCAGTGTGACTTTATACCTCAGTGTGACTTTATACCTCAGGTGACTTTATACTCAGGTGACTTTATACCTCAGTGTGACTTTATACCTCAGTGTGACTTTATACCTCAGTGTGACTTTATACCTCAGCTGTGACTTTATACCTCAGTGTGACTTTATACCTCAACTGTGACTTTATACCTCAGTGTGACTTTATACCTCAACTGTGACTTTATACCTCAGTGTGACTTTATACCTCAACTGTGACTTTATACCTCAGTGTGACTTTATACCTCAGTGTGACTTTATACCTCAGTGTGACTTTATACCTCAGTGTGACTTTATACCTCACTGTGACTTTATACCTCAGTGTGACTTTATACCTCAACTGTGACTTTATACCTCAGCTGTGACTTTATACCTCAGCTGTGACTTTATACCTCAGTGTGACTTTATACCTCAGTGTGACTTTATACCTCAGTGTGACTTTATACCTCAGTGTGACTTTATACCTCAGTGTGACTTTATACCTCAACTGTGACTTTATACCTCACGTGACTTTATACCTCAGTGTGACTTTATACCTCAGTGTGACTTTATACCTCAGCGTGACTTTATACCTCAGTGTGACTTTATACCTCAGTGTGACTTTATACCTCAGCTGTGACTTTATACCTCAGCTGTGACTTTATACCTCAGTGTGACTTTATACCTCAGTGTGACTTTATACCTCAGTGTGACTTTATACCTCAGTGTGACTTTATACCTCACGTGACTTTATACCTCAGTGTGACTTTATACCTCAACTGTGACTTTATACCTCAGTGTGACTTTATACCTCACTGTGACTTTATACCTCAGTGTGACTTTATACCTCAGTGTGACTTTATACCTCAACTGTGACTTTATACCTCAGCTGTGACTTTATACCTCAGCTGTGACTTTATACCTCAGTGTGACTTTATACCTCAGTGTGACTTTATACCTCAGTGTGACTTTATACCTCAGTGTGACTTTATACCTCACTGTGACTTTATACCTCAGTGTGACTTTATACCTCAGTGTGACTTTATACCTCAGTGTGACTTTATACCTCACTGTGACTTTATACCTCAGTGTGACTTTATACCTCAGTGTGACTTTATACCTCAGCTGTGACTTTATACCTCACTGTGACTTTATACCTCAGTGTGACTTTATACCTCAGTGTGACTTTATACCTCAGTGTGACTTTATACCTCACTGTGACTTTATACCTCAGCGTGACTTTATACCTCAGTGTGACTTTATACCTCACTGTGACTTTATACCTCAGCGTGACTTATACCTCAACTGTGACTTTATACCTCAGTGTGACTTTATACCTCAGTGTGACTTTATACCTCAACTGTGACTTTATACCTCAGTGTGACTTTATACCTCAGTGTGACTTTATACCTCAGTGTGACTTTATACCTCAGTGTGACTTTATACCTCAGTGTGACTTTATACCTCAGTGTGACTTTATACCTCAGCGTGACTTTATACCTCAGTGTGACTTTATACCTCAGCGTGACTTTATACCTCAGTGTGACTTTATACCTCAGCGTGACTTTATACCTCAGTGTGACTTTATACCTCAGCGTGACTTTATACCTCAGTGTGACTTTATACCTCAGCTGTGACTTTATACCTCAGTGTGACTTTATACCTCAACTGTGACTTTATACCTCAGTGTGACTTTATACCTCAGTGTGACTTTATACCTCAACTGTGACTTTATACCTCAGCGTGACTTTATACCTCAGTGTGACTTTATACCTCAGTGTGACTTTATACCTCAGTGTGACTTTATACCTCAGTGTGACTTTATACCTCAGTGTGACTTTATACCTCAGCGTGACTTTATACCTCAGTGTGACTTTATACCTCACTGTGACTTTATACCTCAACTGTGACTTTATACCTCAGCTGTGACTTTATACCTCAGTGTGACTTTATACCTCACTGTGACTTTATACCTCAGCGTGACTTTATACCTCACTGTGACTTTATACCTCAGTGTGACTTTATACCTCAACTGTGACTTTATACCTCAACTGTGACTTTATACCTCAGCGTGACTTTGATACCTCAGTGTGACTTTATACCTCAACTGTGACTTTATACCTCAGTGTGACTTTATACCTCAACTGTGACTTTATACCTCAGTGTGACTTTATACCTCAGCTGTGACTTTATACCTCAGTGTGACTTTATACCTCAGTGTGACTTTATACCTCAGTGTGACTTTATACCTCAGTGTGACTTTATACCTCAGCGTGACTTTATACCTCAGCGTGACTTTATACCTCAGCTGTGACTTTATACCTCAGCTGTGACTTTATACCTCAGCGTGACTTTATACCTCAGTGTGACTTTATACCTCAGTGTGACTTTATACCTCAGTGTGACTTTATACCTCAGCTGTGACTTTATACCTCAGTGTGACTTTATACCTCAGTGTGACTTTATACCTCACTGTGACTTTATACCTCAGTGTGACTTTATACCTCAACTGTGACTTTATACCTCAGTGTGACTTTATACCTCACTGTGACTTTATACCTCAGTGTGACTTTATACCTCACTGTGACTTTATACCTCAGTGTGACTTTATACCTCAGTGTGACTTTATACCTCAGTGTGACTTTATACCTCAACTGTGACTTTATACCTCAGTGTGACTTTATACCTCAGTGTGACTTTATACCTCAGTGTGACTTTATACCTCAGTGTGACTTTATACCTCAGTGTGACTTTATACCTCAACTGTGACTTTATACCTCAGCTGTGACTTTATACCTCAGTGTGACTTTATACCTCAGTGTGACTTTATACCTCAGCGTGACTTTATACCTCAGTGTGACTTTATACCTCAGTGTGACTTTATACCTCAGCGTGACTTTATACCTCAGTGTGACTTTATACCTCAGCGTGACTTTATACCTCAGTGTGACTTTATACCTCAGTGTGACTTTATACCTCAGTGTGACTTTATACCTCAGTGTGACTTTATACCTCAACTGTGACTTTATACCTCAGTGTGACTTTATACCTCAACTGTGACTTTATACCTCAGTGTGACTTTATACCTCATGTGACTTTATACCTCAGTGTGACTTTATACCTCAGTGTGACTTTATACCTCAACTGTGACTTTATACCTCAGTGTGACTTTATACCTCAACTGTGACTTTATACCTCAGTGTGACTTTATACCTCAACTGTGACTTTATACCTCAGTGTGACTTTATACCTCAACTGTGACTTTATACCTCAGTGTGACTTTATACCTCAGTGTGACTTTATACCTCAGCTGTGACTTTATACCTCAGCGTGACTTTATACCTCAGCGTGACTTTATACCTCAGCTGTGACTTTATACCTCAGCGTGACTTTATACCTCAGTGTGACTTTATACCTCAGTGTGACTTTATACCTCAGTGTGACTTTATACCTCAACTGTGACTTTATACCTCAGTGTGACTTTATACCTCAGTGTGACTTTATACCTCACTGTGACTTTATACCTCAACTGTGACTTTATACCTCAGTGTGACTTTATACCTCAGTGTGACTTTATACCTCAGTGTGACTTTATACCTCAGTGTGACTTTATACCTCAGTGTGACTTTATACCTCAACTGTGACTTTATACCTCAGTGTGACTTTATACCTCACTGTGACTTTATACCTCACTGTGACTTTATACCTCACTGTGACTTTATACCTCAGTGTGACTTTATACCTCAGTGTGACTTTATACCTCAGTGTGACTTTATACCTCAGTGTGACTTTATACCTCAACTGTGACTTTATACCTCAGCTGTGACTTTATACCTCAGTGTGACTTTATACCTCAGTGTGACTTTATACCTCAACTGTGACTTTATACCTCACTGTGACTTTATACCTCAGTGTGACTTTATACCTCACTGTGACTTTATACCTCAGTGTGACTTTATACCTCACTGTGACTTTATACCTCACTGTGACTTTATACCTCAGTGTGACTTTATACCTCAGTGTGACTTTATACCTCAGTGTGACTTTATACCTCAGTGTGACTTTATACCTCAGTGTGACTTTATACCTCAACTGTGACTTTATACCTCAGTGTGACTTTATACCTCACTGTGACTTTATACCTCACTGTGACTTTATACCTCACTGTGACTTTATACCTCAGTGTGACTTTATACCTCAGTGTGACTTTATACCTCAGTGTGACTTTATACCTCAGTGTGACTTTATACCTCAGTGTGACTTTATACCTCAGTGTGACTTTATACCTCAGTGTGACTTTATACCTCAGTGTGACTTTATACCTCAGCTGTGACTTTATACCTCAGTGTGACTTTATACCTCAGTGTGACTTTATACCTCACTGTGACTTTATACCTCAGCTGTGACTTTATACCTCAGTGTGACTTTATACCTCACTGTGACTTTATACCTCAGTGTGACTTTATACCTCACTGTGACTTTATACCTCAGTGTGACTTTATACCTCAGTGTGACTTTATACCTCAGTGTGACTTTATACCTCAGTGTGACTTTATACCTCAGTGTGACTTTATACCTCAGTGTGACTTTATACCTCAGTGTGACTTTATACCTCAGTGTGACTTTATACCTCACTGTGACTTTATACCTCACTGTGACTTTATACCTCAGTGTGACTTTATACCTCACTGTGACTTTATACCTCAGTGTGACTTTATACCTCACTGTGACTTTATACCTCAGTGTGACTTTATACCTCAACTGTGACTTTATACCTCACTGTGACTTTATACCTCACTGTGACTTTATACCTCAGTGTGACTTTATACCTCAGCGTGACTTTATACCTCAGTGTGACTTTATACCTCAGTGTGACTTTATACCTCAGTGTGACTTTATACCTCAGTGTGACTTTATACCTCAGTGTGACTTTATACCTCACTGTGACTTTATACCTCAGTGTGACTTTATACCTCACTGTGACTTTATACCTCAGTGTGACTTTATACCTCACTGTGACTTTATACCTCAGTGTGACTTTATACCTCAACTGTGACTTTATACCTCAGTGTGACTTTATACCTCACTGTGACTTTATACCTCAACTGTGACTTTATACCTCAGTGTGACTTTATACCTCAGCGTGACTTTATACCTCAGTGTGACTTTATACCTCAACTGTGACTTTATACCTCAGTGTGACTTTATACCTCAACTGTGACTTTATACCTCAGTGTGACTTTATACCTCACTGTGACTTTATACCTCAACTGTGACTTTATACCTCAGTGTGACTTTATACCTCAGTGTGACTTTATACCTCACTGTGACTTTATACCTCAACTGTGACTTTATACCTCAGTGTGACTTTATACCTCAGTGTGACTTTATACCTCAGTGTGACTTTATACCTCAGTGTGACTTTATACCTCAGCGTGACTTTATACCTCAGTGTGACTTTATACCTCAGTGTGACTTTATACCTCAACTGTGACTTTATACCTCAACTGTGACTTTATACCTCAGTGTGACTTTATACCTCAGTGTGACTTTATACCTCAGTGTGACTTTATACCTCAGTGTGACTTTATACCTCACTGTGACTTTATACCTCAGTGTGACTTTATACCTCAGTGTGACTTTATACCTCAGTGTGACTTTATACCTCAGTGTGACTTTATACCTCAGTGTGACTTTATACCTCAGTGTGACTTTATACCTCAGTGTGACTTTATACCTCAGTGTGACTTTATACCTCAGTGTGACTTTATACCTCAGTGTGACTTTATACCTCAGTGTGACTTTATACCTCAGTGTGACTTTATACCTCAGTGTGACTTTATACCTCAGTGTGACTTTATACCTCATGTGACTTTATACCTCAGTGTGACTTTATACCTCAGTGTGACTTTATACCTCAGTGTGACTTTATACCTCAGTGTGACTTTATACCTCAGTGTGACTTTATACCTCAGCGTGACTTTATACCTCAGTGTGACTTTATACCTCAGCGTGACTTTATACCTCAGTGTGACTTTATACCTCAGTGTGACTTTATACCTCAGTGTGACTTTATACCTCAGTGTGACTTTATACCTCAGTGTGACTTTATACCTCAGTGTGACTTTATACCTCAGTGTGACTTTATACCTCAGTGTGACTTTATACCTCAACTGTGACTTTATACCTCAGTGTGACTTTATACCTCACTGTGACTTTATACCTCAACTGTGACTTTATACCTCAGCGTGACTTTATACCTCAGCGTGACTTTATACCTCAGTGTGACTTTATACCTCAGTGTGACTTTATACCTCATGTGACTTTATACCTCACTGTGACTTTATACCTCAGTGTGACTTTATACCTCACTGTGACTTTATACCTCAGCGTGACTTTATACCTCAGCGTGACTTTATACCTCAGTGTGACTTTATACCTCAGTGTGACTTTATACCTCAACTGTGACTTTATACCTCAGTGTGACTTTATACCTCAGTGTGACTTTATACCTCAACTGTGACTTTATACCTCAGTGTGACTTTATACCTCACTGTGACTTTATACCTCAGTGTGACTTTATACCTCAGCGTGACTTTATACCTCAGTGTGACTTTATACCTCAGTGTGACTTTATACCTCAGCGTGACTTTATACCTCAGTGTGACTTTATACCTCAGCGTGACTTTATACCTCAGTGTGACTTTATACCTCAGTGTGACTTTATACCTCAGTGTGACTTTATACCTCACTGTGACTTTATACCTCAGTGTGACTTTATACCTCAACTGTGACTTTATACCTCAGTGTGACTTTATACCTCAACTGTGACTTTATACCTCAGTGTGACTTTATACCTCACTGTGACTTTATACCTCACTGTGACTTTATACCTCAGTGTGACTTTATACCTCAACTGTGACTTTATACCTCAGTGTGACTTTATACCTCAACTGTGACTTTATACCTCACTGTGACTTTATACCTCATGTGACTTTATACCTCAGTGTGACTTTATACCTCAGTGTGACTTTATACCTCAACTGTGACTTTATACCTCAGTGTGACTTTATACCTCACTGTGACTTTATACCTCAGTGTGACTTTATACCTCACTGTGACTTTATACCTCAGTGTGACTTTATACCTCACTGTGACTTTATACCTCAGTGTGACTTTATACCTCAGTGTGACTTTATACCTCACTGTGACTTTATACCTCACGTGACTCCTGTGACTTTATACCTCAGTGTGACTTTATACCTCAGTGTGACTTTATACCTCAGTGTGACTTTATACCTCACTGTGACTTTATACCTCAGTGTGACTTTATACCTCAGTGTGACTTTATACCTCAGCGTGACTTTATACCTCAGTGTGACTTTATACCTCAGTGTGACTTTATACCTCACTGTGACTTTATACCTCACTGTGACTTTATACCTCAGTGTGACTTTATACCTCAGTGTGACTTTATACCTCAGTGTGACTTTATACCTCACTGTGACTTTATACCTCAGTGTGACTTTATACCTCAGTGTGACTTTATACCTCAGTGTGACTTTATACCTCAGTGTGACTTTATACCTCAGTGTGACTTTATACCTCACTGTGACTTTATACCTCAGTGTGACTTTATACCTCAGTGTGACTTTATACCTCAGTGTGACTTTATACCTCAGTGTGACTTTATACCTCACTGTGACTTTATACCTCAGTGTGACTTTATACCTCAGCTGTGACTTTATACCTCAGTGTGACTTTATACCTCACTGTGACTTTATACCTCAGTGTGACTTTATACCTCAGTGACTTTATACCTCAGTGTGACTTTATACCTCAGCTGTGACTTTATACCTCAGTGTGACTTTATACCTCAGTGTGACTTTATACCTCACTGTGACTTTATACCTCAGTGTGACTTTATACCTCACTGTGACTTTATACCTCAGTGTGACTTTATACCTCAACTGTGACTTTATACCTCAGTGTGACTTTATACCTCAACTGTGACTTTATACCTCAGCGTGACTTTATACCTCAGTGTGACTTTATACCTCAGTGTGACTTTATACCTCAGTGTGACTTTATACCTCAACTGTGACTTTATACCTCAGTGTGACTTTATACCTCATGTGACTTTATACCTCAGTGTGACTTTATACCTCAGCGTGACTTTATACCTCAGTGTGACTTTATACCTCAGTGACTTTATACCTCACTGTGACTTTATACCTCAGTGTGACTTTATACCTCAGTGTGACTTTATACCTCAACTGTGACTTTATACCTCAGCTGTGACTTTATACCTCAGTGTGACTTTATACCTCAGTGTGACTTTATACCTCAGCGTGACTTTATACCTCAGTGTGACTTTATACCTCAGTGTGACTTTATACCTCAGCGTGACTTTATACCTCAGTGTGACTTTATACCTCAGCGTGACTTTATACCTCAGTGTGACTTTATACCTCAGTGTGACTTTATACCTCAGTGTGACTTTATACCTCAGTGTGACTTTATACCTCACTGTGACTTTATACCTCAGTGTGACTTTATACCTCAACTGTGACTTTATACCTCAGTGTGACTTTATACCTCACTGTGACTTTATACCTCAGTGTGACTTTATACCTCAGTGTGACTTTATACCTCACTGTGACTTTATACCTCAGTGTGACTTTATACCTCAGTGTGACTTTATACCTCAGTGTGACTTTATACCTCAGTGTGACTTTATACCTCAGTGTGACTTTATACCTCAGTGTGACTTTATACCTCACTGTGACTTTATACCTCAGTGTGACTTTATACCTCAGTGTGACTTTATACCTCAGTGTGACTTTATACCTCACTGTGACTTTATACCTCAGTGTGACTTTATACCTCAGTGTGACTTTATACCTCAGCTGTGACTTTATACCTCACTGTGACTTTATACCTCACTGTGACTTTATACCTCAGTGTGACTTTATACCTCAGTGTGACTTTATACCTCAACTGTGACTTTATACCTCAGCGTGACTTTATACCTCAGTGTGACTTTATACCTCACTGTGACTTTATACCTCAGCGTGACTTTATACCTCAACTGTGACTTTATACCTCAGTGTGACTTTATACCTCAGTGTGACTTATACCTCAACTGTGACTTTATACCTCATGTACTTTATACCTCATGTGACTTTATACCTCAGTGTGACTTTATACCTCAGTGTGACTTTATACCTCAGTGTGACTTTATACCTCATGTGACTTTTACCTCGTGACTTTATACCTCAGTGTGACTTTATACCTCACTGTGACTTTATACCTCAGTGTGACTTTATACCTCAGTGTGACTTTATACCTCACTGTGACTTTATACCTCAGCGTGACTTTATACCTCAGTGTGACTTTATACCTCAGTGTGACTTTATACCTCAGTGTGACTTTATACCTCAGCGTGACTTTATACCTCAGTGTGACTTTATACCTCAGTGTGACTTTATACCTCAACTGTGACTTTATACCTCAGCGTGACTTTATACCTCAGTGTGACTTTATACCTCAGTGTGACTTTATACCTCAGCGTGACTTTATACCTCAGTGTGACTTTATACCTCAGTGTGACTTTATACCTCAGTGTGACTTTATACCTCAGTGTGACTTTATACCTCAGTGTGACTTTATACCTCAGTGTGACTTTATACCTCAGCGTGACTTTATACCTCAGTGTGACTTTATACCTCAGTGTGACTTTATACCTCAGTGTGACTTTATACCTCAACTGTGACTTTATACCTCAGTGTGACTTTATACCTCACTGTGACTTTATACCTCAGTGTGACTTTATACCTCAACTGTGACTTTATACCTCAGTGTGACTTTATACCTCAACTGTGACTTTATACCTCAGCGTGACTTTATACCTCAGCGTGACTTTATACCTCACTGTGACTTTATACCTCAGCTGTGACTTTATACCTCAGTGTGACTTTATACCTCAGTGTGACTTTATACCTCAGTGTGACTTTATACCTCACTGTGACTTTATACCTCAGTGTGACTTTATACCTCACGTGACTTTATACCTCAGTGTGACTTTATACCTCATGTGACTTTATACCTCAGTGTGACTTTATACCTCAACTGTGACTTTATACCTCAGCTGTGACTTTATACCTCATGTGACTTTATACCTCAGTGTGACTTTATACCTCAGCGTGACTTTATACCTCAGTGTGACTTTATACCTCACTGTGACTTTATACCTCAGTGTGACTTTATACCTCAGTGTGACTTTATACCTCAGTGTGACTTTATACCTCAGTGTGACTTTATACCTCAGTGTGACTTTATACCTCACTGTGACTTTATACCTCAGTGTGACTTTATACCTCAGTGTGACTTTATACCTCAGTGTGACTTTATACCTCAGTGTGACTTTATACCTCAGTGTGACTTTATACCTCAACTGTGACTTTATACCTCAGTGTGACTTTATACCTCAGTGTGACTTTATACCTCAACTGTGACTTTATACCTCAGTGTGACTTTATACCTCAGTGTGACTTTATACCTCAGCTGTGACTTTATACCTCAGTGTGACTTTATACCTCACTGTGACTTTATACCTCAGTGTGACTTTATACCTCAGTGTGACTTTATACCTCAGTGTGACTTTATACCTCAGTGTGACTTTATACCTCAGCTGTGACTTTATACCTCAGTGTGACTTTATACCTCAACTGTGACTTTATACCTCACTGTGACTTTATACCTCAGTGTGACTTTATACCTCACTGTGACTTTATACCTCAGTGTGACTTTATACCTCAACTGTGACTTTATACCTCAGTGTGACTTTATACCTCAACTGTGACTTTATACCTCAGTGTGACTTTATACCTCAACTGTGACTTTATACCTCAACTGTGACTTTATACCTCAGTGTGACTTTATACCTCAGTGTGACTTTATACCTCAGTGTGACTTTATACCTCAGTGTGACTTTATACCTCAGCGTGACTTTATACCTCAGTGTGACTTTATACCTCAGTGTGACTTTATACCTCAGTGTGACTTTATACCTCAGTGTGACTTTATACCTCACTGTGACTTTATACCTCACTGTGACTTTATACCTCAGTGTGACTTTATACCTCACTGTGACTTTATACCTCAGTGTGACTTTATACCTCACTGTGACTTTATACCTCAGTGTGACTTTATACCTCAACTGTGACTTTATACCTCAGTGTGACTTTATACCTCACTGTGACTTTATACCTCACTGTGACTTTATACCTCACTGTGACTTTATACCTCAGTGTGACTTTATACCTCAGTGTGACTTTATACCTCAGTGTGACTTTATACCTCACTGTGACTTTATACCTCAGTGTGACTTTATACCTCAGCGTGACTTTATACCTCAGTGTGACTTTATACCTCAACTGTGACTTTATACCTCAGTGTGACTTTATACCTCACTGTGACTTTATACCTCACGTGACTTTATACCTCAGTGTGACTTTATACCTCACTGTGACTTTATACCTCAGCGTGACTTTATACCTCAGTGTGACTTTATACCTCACTGTGACTTTATACCTCAGTGTGACTTTATACCTCAGCTGTGACTTTATACCTCACTGTGACTTTATACCTCAGCTGTGACTTTATACCTCAGTGTGACTTTATACCTCACTGTGACTTTATACCTCAGTGTGACTTTATACCTCACTGTGACTTTATACCTCAACTGTGACTTTATACCTCAGTGTGACTTTATACCTCAGTGTGACTTTATACCTCAGTGTGACTTTATACCTCAGTGTGACTTTATACCTCAGTGTGACTTTATACCTCACTGTGACTTTATACCTCAGTGTGACTTTATACCTCAGTGTGACTTTATACCTCAGTGTGACTTTATACCTCAACTGTGACTTTATACCTCAGTGTGACTTTATACCTCACTGTGACTTTATACCTCAGCGTGACTTTATACCTCAGTGTGACTTTATACCTCACTGTGACTTTATACCTCAGCGTGACTTTATACCTCAGTGTGACTTTATACCTCAGCTGTGACTTTATACCTCAGTGTGACTTTATACCTCAGCGTGACTTTATACCTCACTGTGACTTTATACCTCAGCTGTGACTTTATACCTCAGTGTGACTTTATACCTCACTGTGACTTTATACCTCAGTGTGACTTTATACCTCAGCTGTGACTTTATACCTCACTGTGACTTTATACCTCAGTGTGACTTTATACCTCAGTGTGACTTTATACCTCAGTGTGACTTTATACCTCAGTGTGACTTTATACCTCAGTGTGACTTTATACCTCACTGTGACTTTATACCTCAGTGTGACTTTATACCTCACTGTGACTTTATACCTCAGTGTGACTTTATACCTCACTGTGACTTTATACCTCAGTGTGACTTTATACCTCAGTGTGACTTTATACCTCAGTGTGACTTTATACCTCAGCTGTGACTTTATACCTCAGTGTGACTTTATACCTCAGTGTGACTTTATACCTCACTGTGACTTTATACCTCACTGTGACTTTATACCTCAGTGTGACTTTATACCTCACTGTGACTTTATACCTCAGTGTGACTTTATACCTCAACTGTGACTTTATACCTCAGTGTGACTTTATACCTCAGTGACTTTATACTCACGTGACTTTATACCTCAGCTGTGACTTTATACCTCAGTGTGACTTTATACCTCACTGTGACTTTATACCTCAGTGTGACTTTATACCTCAGTGTGACTTTATACCTCACTGTGACTTTATACCTCAACTGTGACTTTATACCTCAGTGTGACTTTATACCTCACTGTGACTTTATACCTCAGTGTGACTTTATACCTCAACTGTGACTTTATACCTCAGTGTGACTTTATACCTCAACTGTGACTTTATACCTCAGTGTGACTTTATACCTCAGCTGTGACTTTATACCTCACTGTGACTTTATACCTCACTGTGACTTTATACCTCAGTGTGACTTTATACCTCAGTGTGACTTTATACCTCAGTGTGACTTTATACCTCACTGTGACTTTATACCTCAGTGTGACTTTATACCTCAGCGTGACTTTATACCTCAGTGTGACTTTATACCTCACTGTGACTTTATACCTCAGTGTGACTTTATACCTCACTGTGACTTTATACCTCAGCTGTGACTTTATACCTCAGTGTGACTTTATACCTCAGTGTGACTTTATACCTCAGCGTGACTTTATACCTCAGTGTGACTTTATACCTCAACTGTGACTTTATACCTCAGTGTGACTTTATACCTCAGCTGTGACTTTATACCTCAGTGTGACTTTATACCTCAGCTGTGACTTTATACCTCAGTGTGACTTTATACCTCAGTGTGACTTTATACCTCAGTGTGACTTTATACCTCAGCTGTGACTTTATACCTCAACTGTGACTTTATACCTCAGTGTGACTTTATACCTCAGTGTGACTTTATACCTCAGTGTGACTTTATACCTCAGTGTGACTTTATACCTCAGTGTGACTTTATACCTCAGCTGTGACTTTATACCTCAGTGTGACTTTATACCTCAGCGTGACTTTATACCTCAGTGTGACTTTATACCTCACTGTGACTTTATACCTCAGTGTGACTTTATACCTCACTGTGACTTTATACCTCAGCTGTGACTTTATACCTCAGTGTGACTTTATACCTCACTGTGACTTTATACCTCAGCGTGACTTTATACCTCAGTGTGACTTTATACCTCACTGTGACTTTATACCTCAGTGTGACTTTATACCTCAGCTGTGACTTTATACCTCAACTGTGACTTTATACCTCAGCTGTGACTTTATACCTCAGTGTGACTTTATACCTCAGCTGTGACTTTATACCTCAGTGTGACTTTATACCTCAACTGTGACTTTATACCTCACTGTGACTTTATACCTCAGTGTGACTTTATACCTCAGTGTGACTTTATACCTCAGTGTGACTTTATACCTCAGTGTGACTTTATACCTCAGTGTGACTTTATACCTCACTGTGACTTTATACCTCAGTGTGACTTTATACCTCACTGTGACTTTATACCTCAGCTGTGACTTTATACCTCAGTGTGACTTTATACCTCAGTGTGACTTTATACCTCAGTGTGACTTTATACCTCAGTGTGACTTTATACCTCAGTGTGACTTTATACCTCAGTGTGACTTTATACCTCAGTGTGACTTTATACCTCAGTGTGACTTTATACCTCAACTGTGACTTTATACCTCAGTGTGACTTTATACCTCAGCTGTGACTTTATACCTCAGTGTGACTTTATACCTCACTGTGACTTTATACCTCAGTGTGACTTTATACCTCAACTGTGACTTTATACCTCAGTGTGACTTTATACCTCAACTGTGACTTTATACCTCAGTGTGACTTTATACCTCAGCTGTGACTTTATACCTCAGTGTGACTTTATACCTCACTGTGACTTTATACCTCAGTGTGACTTTATACCTCAACTGTGACTTTATACCTCAGCTGTGACTTTATACCTCAGCTGTGACTTTATACCTCAGTGTGACTTTATACCTCAGTGTGACTTTATACCTCAGTGTGACTTTATACCTCACTGTGACTTTATACCTCAGTGTGACTTTATACCTCAGCGTGACTTTATACCTCAGTGTGACTTTATACCTCACTGTGACTTTATACCTCAGTGTGACTTTATACCTCACTGTGACTTTATACCTCAGTGTGACTTTATACCTCACTGTGACTTTATACCTCAGTGTGACTTTATACCTCACTGTGACTTTATACCTCAGTGTGACTTTATACCTCACTGTGACTTTATACCTCACTGTGACTTTATACCTCAGTGTGACTTTATACCTCAGTGTGACTTTATACCTCAGTGTGACTTTATACCTCACTGTGACTTTATACCTCAGTGTGACTTTATACCTCAACTGTGACTTTATACCTCAGTGTGACTTTATACCTCAACTGTGACTTTATACCTCAACTGTGACTTTATACCTCAGTGTGACTTTATACCTCAGTGTGACTTTATACCTCAGTGTGACTTTATACCTCAGTGTGACTTTATACCTCACTGTGACTTTATACCTCAGTGTGACTTTATACCTCAGTGTGACTTTATACCTCAGTGTGACTTTATACCTCAGTGTGACTTTATACCTCAGCGTGACTTTATACCTCAGTGTGACTTTATACCTCAGTGTGACTTTATACCTCAGTGTGACTTTATACCTCACTGTGACTTTATACCTCAGTGTGACTTTATACCTCAGTGTGACTTTATACCTCAGTGTGACTTTATACCTCAGTGTGACTTTATACCTCAGTGTGACTTTATACCTCAGTGTGACTTTATACCTCAGTGTGACTTTATACCTCAGTGTGACTTTATACCTCACTGTGACTTTATACCTCAGTGTGACTTTATACCTCAGTGTGACTTTATACCTCAGTGTGACTTTATACCTCAGTGTGACTTTATACCTCAGCGTGACTTTATACCTCAGTGTGACTTTATACCTCAGCGTGACTTTATACCTCAGTGTGACTTTATACCTCAGTGTGACTTTATACCTCAGTGTGACTTTATACCTCAGCTGTGACTTTATACCTCAGTGTGACTTTATACCTCAGTGTGACTTTATACCTCACTGTGACTTTATACCTCAGTGTGACTTTATACCTCACTGTGACTTTATACCTCAGTGTGACTTTATACCTCACTGTGACTTTATACCTCAGTGTGACTTTATACCTCAACTGTGACTTTATACCTCAGCGTGACTTTATACCTCAGTGTGACTTTATACCTCAGTGTGACTTTATACCTCAGTGTGACTTTATACCTCAACTGTGACTTTATACCTCAGTGTGACTTTATACCTCACTGTGACTTTATACCTCAGCTGTGACTTTATACCTCAGCTGTGACTTTATACCTCAGTGTGACTTTATACCTCAGTGTGACTTTATACCTCACTGTGACTTTATACCTCAGTGTGACTTTATACCTCAGTGTGACTTTATACCTCACTGTGACTTTATACCTCAGCGTGACTTTATACCTCAGTGTGACTTTATACCTCAGTGTGACTTTATACCTCAGCGTGACTTTATACCTCAGTGTGACTTTATACCTCAGTGTGACTTTATACCTCAGCGTGACTTTATACCTCAGTGTGACTTTATACCTCAGCTGTGACTTTATACCTCAGTGTGACTTTATACCTCAGTGACTTTATACCTCAGTGTGACTTTATACCTCAGTGTGACTTTATACCTCAACTGTGACTTTATACCTCAGTGTGACTTTATACCTCAACTGTGACTTTATACCTCAGTGTGACTTTATACCTCAACTGTGACTTTATACCTCAGTGTGACTTTATACCTCAGCGTGACTTTATACCTCAGTGTGACTTTATACCTCAGTGTGACTTTATACCTCAGTGTGACTTTATACCTCAGTGTGACTTTATACCTCAGCTGTGACTTTATACCTCAGTGTGACTTTATACCTCAACTGTGACTTTATACCTCAGTGTGACTTTATACCTCACTGTGACTTTATACCTCAGTGTGACTTTATACCTCAGTGTGACTTTATACCTCACTGTGACTTTATACCTCAGTGTGACTTTATACCTCAGCTGTGACTTTATACCTCAGTGTGACTTTATACCTCAGTGTGACTTTATACCTCAGTGTGACTTTATACCTCAGTGTGACTTTATACCTCAGGTGACTTTATACCTCATGTGACTTTATACCTCATGTGACTTTATACCTCAGTGTGACTTTATACCTCAGTGTGACTTTATACCTCAGCTGTGACTTTATACCTCACGTGACTTTATACCTCAGTGACTTTATACCTCAGTGTGACTTTATACCTCAGTGTGACTTTATACCTCAACTGTGACTTTATACCTCAGTGTGACTTTATACCTCAGTGTGACTTTATACCTCAGCGTGACTTTATACCTCACTGTGACTTTATACCTCAGTGTGACTTTATACCTCAGTGTGACTTTATACCTCAGTGTGACTTTATACCTCAGTGTGACTTTATACCTCACTGTGACTTTATACCTCACGTGACTTTATACCTCAGCGTGACTTTATACCTCAGCTGTGACTTTATACCTCAGTGTGACTTTATACCTCACTGTGACTTTATACCTCAGTGTGACTTTATACCTCACTGTGACTTTATACCTCAGCTGTGACTTTATACCTCAGTGTGACTTTATACCTCAGTGTGACTTTATACCTCAGTGTGACTTTATACCTCACGTGACTTTATACCTCAGTGTGACTTTATACCTCACTGTGACTTTATACCTCAGTGTGACTTTATACCTCAGCGTGACTTTATACCTCAGTGTGACTTTATACCTCACTGTGACTTTATACCTCATGTGACTTTATACCTCATGTGACTTTATACCTCAGCTGTGACTTTATACCTCAGTGTGACTTTATACCTCAGTGTGACTTTATACCTCATGTGACTTTATACCTCACTGTGACTTTATACCTCAGTGTGACTTTATACCTCACTGTGACTTTATACCTCAGTGTGACTTTATACCTCAGTGTGACTTTATACCTCAGTGTGACTTTATACCTCAGTGTGACTTTATACCTCAGTGTGACTTTATACCTCAACTGTGACTTTATACCTCAGTGTGACTTTATACCTCATGTGACTTTATACCTCAGTGTGACTTTATACCTCAGTGTGACTTTATACCTCAGTGTGACTTTATACCTCAACTGTGACTTTATACCTCAGTGTGACTTTATACCTCAGTGTGACTTTATACCTCAGCGTGACTTTATACCTCAGTGTGACTTTATACCTCAGTGTGACTTTATACCTCAGTGACTTTATACCTCAGTGTGACTTTATACCTCAGTGTGACTTTATACCTCAGTGTGACTTTATACCTCAGTGTGACTTTATACCTCAACTGTGACTTTATACCTCAGCGTGACTTTATACCTCATGTGACTTTATACCTCAGTGTGACTTTATACCTCAACTGTGACTTTATACCTCAGTGTGACTTTATACCTCAGTGTGACTTTATACCTCAGTGTGACTTTATACCTCAGTGTGACTTTATACCTCAGTGTGACTTTATACCTCACTGTGACTTTATACCTCAGTGTGACTTTATACCTCAGCGTGACTTTATACCTCAGTGTGACTTTATACCTCAGTGTGACTTATACCTCAACTGTGACTTTATACCTCAGTGTGACTTTATACCTCAGTGTGACTTTATACCTCAGTGTGACTTTATACCTCAGTGTGACTTTATACCTCAGTGTGACTTTATACCTCACTGTGACTTTATACCTCAGTGTGACTTTATACCTCAGTGTGACTTTATACCTCAGTGTGACTTTATACCTCACTGTGACTTTATACCTCAGTGTGACTTTATACCTCAGTGACTTTATACCTCAGTGTGACTTTATACCTCAGTGTGACTTTATACCTCAGTGTGACTTTATACCTCAACTGTGACTTTATACCTCAGCGTGACTTTATACCTCAGTGTGACTTTATACCTCAGTGTGACTTTATACCTCAACTGTGACTTTATACCTCAGTGTGACTTTATACCTCAGTGTGACTTTATACCTCAGCTGTGACTTTATACCTCAGTGTGACTTTATACCTCAGTGTGACTTATACCTCACTGTGACTTTATACCTCAGTGTGACTTTATACCTCAGTGTGACTTTATACCTCAGTGTGACTTTATACCTCAGTGTGACTTTATACCTCAACTGTGACTTTATACCTCAGTGTGACTTTATACCTCAGTGTGACTTTATACCTCACTGTGACTTTATACCTCAGTGTGACTTTATACCTCACTGTGACTTTATACCTCAGTGTGACTTTATACCTCAGTGTGACTTTATACCTCACTGTGACTTTATACCTCAGCGTGACTTTATACCTCAGTGTGACTTTATACCTCAGTGTGACTTTATACCTCAGTGTGACTTTATACCTCAGTGTGACTTTATACCTCAGCTGTGACTTTATACCTCACTGTGACTTTATACCTCAGTGTGACTTTATACCTCACTGTGACTTTATACCTCAGTGTGACTTTATACCTCAGTGTGACTTTATACCTCAACTGTGACTTTATACCTCACTGTGACTTTATACCTCAGTGTGACTTTATACCTCAGTGTGACTTTATACCTCAGTGTGACTTTATACCTCACTGTGACTTTATACCTCAGTGTGACTTTATACCTCAACTGTGACTTTATACCTCAGCGTGACTTTATACCTCAGTGTGACTTTATACCTCAACTGTGACTTATACCTCAGTGTGACTTTATACCTCAGTGTGACTTTATACCTCAGTGTGACTTTATACCTCAGTGTGACTTTATACCTCAGCTGTGACTTTATACCTCAGTGTGACTTTATACCTCAGTGTGACTTTATACCTCAGTGTGACTTTATACCTCACTGTGACTTTATACCTCACTGTGACTTTATACCTCAGTGTGACTTTATACCTCAGTGTGACTTTATACCTCAACTGTGACTTTATACCTCAGTGTGACTTTATACCTCAGCGTGACTTTATACCTCAACTGTGACTTTATACCTCAGTGTGACTTTATACCTCAACTGTGACTTTATACCTCAGCGTGACTTTATACCTCAGTGTGACTTTATACCTCAGTGTGACTTTATACCTCAGCGTGACTTTATACCTCAGTGTGACTTTATACCTCAGTGTGACTTTATACCTCAGTGTGACTTTATACCTCAGTGTGACTTTATACCTCACTGTGACTTTATACCTCAGCTGTGACTTTATACCTCAGTGTGACTTTATACCTCACTGTGACTTTATACCTCAGTGTGACTTTATACCTCAGTGTGACTTTATACCTCACTGTGACTTTATACCTCAGTGTGACTTTATACCTCAGCGTGACTTTATACCTCAGTGTGACTTTATACCTCACTGTGACTTTATACCTCACTGTGACTTTATACCTCACTGTGACTTTATACCTCAGTGTGACTTTATACCTCACTGTGACTTTATACCTCAGTGTGACTTTATACCTCAGCGTGACTTTATACCTCAGTGTGACTTTATACCTCAGTGTGACTTTATACCTCACTGTGACTTTATACCTCAATGTGACTTTATACCTCAGCGTGACTTTATACCTCAGTGTGACTTTATACCTCAGCTGTGACTTTATACCTCAGTGTGACTTGATACCTCAACTGTGACTTTATACCTCAGTGTGACTTTATACCTCACTGTGACTTTATACCTCAGTGTGACTTTATACCTCAGTGTGACTTTATACCTCAGCGTGACTTTATACCTCAGTGTGACTTTATACCTCAGTGTGACTTTATACCTCAACTGTGACTTTATACCTCAGTGTGACTTTATACCTCAGTGTGACTTTATACCTCACTGTGACTTTATACCTCAGTGTGACTTTATACCTCAGCTGTGACTTTATACCTCAGTGTGACTTTATACCTCAGTGTGACTTTATACCTCAGTGTGACTTTATACCTCAGCGTGACTTTATACCTCAGTGTGACTTTATACCTCAGTGTGACTTTATACCTCAACTGTGACTTTATACCTCAGTGTGACTTTATACCTCAGTGTGACTTTATACCTCAGTGTGACTTTATACCTCAGTGTGACTTTATACCTCAGTGTGACTTTATACCTCAGTGTGACTTTATACCTCAACTGTGACTTTATACCTCAGTGTGACTTTATACCTCAGTGTGACTTTATACCTCAGTGTGACTTATACCTCAACTGTGACTTTATACCTCAGTGTGACTTTATACCTCAGTGTGACTTTATACCTCAGTGTGACTTTATACCTCAGTGTGACTTTATACCTCAGTGTGACTTTATACCTCAGCTGTGACTTTATACCTCAGTGTGACTTTATACCTCAGCTGTGACTTTATACCTCAGTGTGACTTTATACCTCAGTGTGACTTTATACCTCAGTGTGACTTTATACCTCAGTGTGACTTTATACCTCAGTGTGACTTTATACCTCAGTGTGACTTTATACCTCAGTGTGACTTTATACCTCACTGTGACTTTATACCTCATGTGACTTTATACCTCAGTGTGACTTTATACCTCAGCTGTAGACTTTATACCTCAGTGTGACTTTATACCTCAGTGTGACTTTATACCTCAGTGTGACTTTATACCTCAGTGTGACTTTATACCTCAGCGTGACTTTATACCCCAGTGTGACTTTATACCTCAGCGTGACTTTATACCTCAGTGTGACTTTATACCTCAGTGTGACTTTATACCTCACTGTGACTTTATACCTCAGTGTGACTTTATACCTCAGTGTGACTTTATACCTCAGCGTGACTTTATACCTCAGTGTGACTTTATACCTCACTGTGACTTTATACCTCAACTGTGACTTTATACCTCAGTGTGACTTTATACCTCAGTGTGACTTTATACCTCAGTGTGACTTTATACCTCAGTGTGACTTTATACCTCACTGTGACTTTATACCTCAGCGTGACTTTATACCTCAGTGTGACTTTATACCTCAGTGTGACTT
>CM070497.1:40214687-40237187 GCA_036324585.1 Champsocephalus esox
TGGAGAGGGGTTACTCTGGAGAGGGGGTTACTCTGGAGAGGGGGTTACTCTGGAGGAGGGGTTACTCTGGAGGAGAGGGGTTACTCTGGAGGAGAGGGGTTACTCTGGAGAGGGGTTACTCTGGAGGAGGGGTTACTCTGGAGAGGGGTTACTCTGGAGGAGAGGGGTTACTCTGGAGAGGGGTTACTCTGGAGGAGAGGGTTACTCTGGAGGAGAGGGGTTACTCTGGAGAGGGGTTACTCTGGAGAGGGGTTACTCTGGAGGAGAGGGGTTACTCTGGAGGAGAGGGGTTACTCTGGAGAGAGGGGTTACTCTGGAGAGGGGTTACTCTGGAGGAGAGGGTTACTCTGGAGGAGAGGGGTTACTCTGGAGAGGGGTTACTCTGGAGAGGGGTTACTCTGGAGAGGGGTTACTCTGGAGGAGAGGGGTTACTCTGGAGAGGGGTTTACTCTGGAGAGGGGTTACTCTGGAGAGGGGTTACTCTGGAGAGGGGTTACTCTGGGGAGAGGGGTTACTCTGGAGAGGGGTTACTCTGGAGGAGAGGGGTTACTCTGGAGGAGAGGGGTTACTCTGGAGGAGAGGGGTTACTCTGGAGAGGGGTTACTCTGGAGAGGGGTTACTCTGGAGAGGGGTTACTCTGGAGGAGAGGGGTTACTCTGGAGAGGGGTTACTCTGGAGAGGGGTTACTCTGGAGGAGAGGGGTTACTCTGGAGGAGAGGGGTTACTCTGGAGGAGAGGGGTTACTCTGGAGAGGGGTTACTCTGGAGGAGAGGGGTTACTCTGGAGGAGAGGGGTTACTCTGGAGAGGGGTTACTCTGGAGGAGAGGGGTTACTCTGGAGGAGAGGGGTTACTCTGGAGAGGGGTTACTCTGGAGGAGAGGGGTTACTCTGGAGGAGAGGGGTTACTCTGGAGAGGGGTTACTCTGGAGGAGGGGTTACTCTGGAGAGGGGTTACTCTGGAGAGGGGTTACTCTGGAGGAGAGGGGTTACTCTGGAGGAGGGGGTTACTCTGGAGAGGGGTTACTCTGGAGGAGAGGGGTTACTCTGGAGAGGGGTTACTCTGGAGAGAGGGGTTACTCTGGAGGAGGGGTTACTCTGGAGGAGAGGGGTTACTCTGGAGGAGAGGGGTTACTCTGGAGAGGGGTTACTCTGGGAGAGGGGTTACTCTGGAGAGGGGTTACTCTGGAGAGGGGTTACTCTGGAGGAGAGGGGTTACTCTGGAGAGGGGTTACTCTGGAGAGGGGTTACTCTGGAGAGGGGTTACTCTGGAGGAGAGGGGTTACTCTGGAGAGGGGTTACTCTGGAGGAGGGGTTACTCTGGAGGAGAGGGGTTACTCTGGAGAGAGGGGTTACTCTGGAGACGAGGGGTTACTCTGGAGAGGGGTTACTCTGGAGGAGAGGGGTTACTCTGGAGGAGAGGGGTTACTCTGGAGGAGAGGGGTTACTCTGGAGGCGAGGGGTTACTCTGGAGAGGGGTTACTCTGGAGGAGAGGGGTTACTCTGGAGAGGGGGTTACTCTGGAGGAGGGGTTACTCTGGAGGAGAGGGGTTACTCTGGAGGAGAGGGGTTACTCTGGAGAGGGGTTACTCTGGAGAGGGGTTACTCTGGAGAGGGGTTACTCTGGAGGAGGGGTTACTCTGGAGAGGGGTTACTCTGGAGAGGGGTTACTCTGGAGAGGGGTTACTCTGGAGAGGGGTTACTCTGGAGGAGAGGGGTTACTCTGGAGGAGAGGGGTTACTCTGGAGAGGGGTTACTCTGGAGGAGAGGGGTTACTCTGGAGAGGGGTTACTCTGGAGGAGAGGGGTTACTCTGGAGGAGAGGGGTTACTCTGGAGAGGGGTTACTCTGGAGGAGAGGGGTTACTCTGGAGAGGGGTTACTCTGGAGGAGGGGTTACTCTGGAGGAGAGGGTTACTCTGGAGGAGAGGGGTTACTCTGGAGGAGAGGGGTTACTCTGGAGAGAGGGGTTACTCTGGAGAGGGGTTACTCTGGAGGAGAGGGGTTACTCTGGGGAGAGGGGTTACTCTGGAGAGGGGTTACTCTGGAGGAGAGGGGTTACTCTGGAGGAGAGGGGTTACTCTGGAGAGGGGTTACTCTGGAGGAGAGGGGTTACTCTGGAGAGGGGTTACTCTGGAGGAGAGGGGTTACTCTGGAGAGGGGTTACTCTGGAGAGGGGTTACTCTGGAGGAGAGGGGTTACTCTGGAGAGGGGTTACTCTGGAGGAGAGGGGTTACTCTGGAGGAGAGGGGTTACTCTGGAGGAGAGGGGTTACTCTGGAGAGGGGTTACTCTGGAGGAGAGGGGTTACTCTGGAGAGGGGTTACTCTGGAGGAGAGGGGTTACTCTGGAGGAGAGGGGTTACTCTGGAGAGGGGTTACTCTGGAGGAGGGGTTACTCTGGAGAGGGGTTACTCTGGAGGAGAGGGGTTACTCTGGAGGAGAGGGGTTACTCTGGAGAGGGGTTACTCTGGAGGAGTGGTTACTCTGGGAGGGGTTAGGGGTTACTCTGGAGAGGGGTTACTCTGGAGAGGGGTTACTCTGGAGAGGGGTTACTCTGGAGGAGAGGGGTTACTCTGGAGAGGGGTTACTCTGGAGGAGAGGGGTTACTCTGGAGAGGGGTTACTCTGGAGGAGGGGGTTACTCTGGAGGAGAGGGGTTACTCTGGAGAGGGGTTACTCTGGAGAGGGGTTACTCTGGAGAGGGGTTACTGGAGAGGGGTTACTCTGGAGGAGAGGGGTTACTCTGGAGAGGGGTTACTCTGGAGAGGGGGTTACTCTGGAGAGGGGTTACTCTGGAGGAGAGGGGTTACTCTGGAGAGGGGTTACTCTGGAGAGGGGTTACTCTGGAGGAGAGGGGTTACTCTGGAGAGGGGTTACTCTGGAGGGAGGGGTTACTCTGGAGAGGGGTTACTCTGGAGGAGAGGGGTTACTCTGGAGAGGGGTTTACTCTGGAGGAGAGGGGTTACTCTGGAGAGGGGTTACTCTGGAGAGGGGTTACTCTGGAGAGGGGTTACTCTGGAGGAGAGGGGTTACTCTGGAGGAGGGGGTTACTCTGGAGAGGGGTTACTCTGGAGGAGAGGGGTTACTCTGGAGAGGGGTTACTCTGGAGGAGAGGGGTTACTCTGGAGAGGGGTTACTCTGGAGGAGAGGGGTTACTCTGGAGAGGGGTTTACTCTGGAGGAGAGGGGTTACTCTGGAGAGGGGTTACTCTGGAGGAGAGGGGTTACTCTGGAGGAGGGGTTACTCTGGAGAGGGGGTTACTCTGGAGAGAGGGGTTACTCTGGAGAGAGGGTTACTCTGGAGAGGGGTTACTCTGGAGGAGAGGGGGTTACTCTGGAGAGGGGTTACTCTGGAGGAGAGGGGTTACTCTGGAGGAGAGGGGGTTACTCTGGAGAGGGGTTACTCTGGAGAGGGGTTACTCTGGAGAGGGGTTACTCTGGAGAGGGGTTACTCTGGAGAGGGGTTACTCTGGAGAGGGGTTACTCTGGAGGAGAGGGGTTACTCTGGAGAGGGGTTACTCTGGAGGAGGGGTTACTCTGGAGAGGGGTTACTCTGGAGAGGGGTTACTCTGGAGGAGAGGGGTTACTCTGGAGAGGGGTTACTCTGGAGGAGGGGGTTACTCTGGAGAGGGGTTACTCTGGAGAGGGGTTACTCTGGAGAGGGGTTACTCTGGAGGAGAGGGTTACTCTGGAGGAGAGGGGTTACTCTGGAGGAGAGGGGTTACTCTGGAGGAGAGGGGTTACTCTGGAGAGGGGTTACTCTGGGGAGAGGGGTTACTCTGGAGAGGGGTTACTCTGGAGAGGGGTTACTCTGGAGAGGGGTTACTCTGGAGGAGAGGGGTTACTCTGGAGAGGGGTTACTCTGGAGAGGGGTTACTCTGGAGGAGAGGGGTTACTCTGGAGAGGGGTTACTCTGGAGGAGAGGGGTTACTCTGGAGGAGAGGGGTTACTCTGGAGAGGGGTTACTCTGGAGGAGAGGGGTTACTCTGGAGAGGGGTTACTCTGGAGAGGGGTTACTCTGGAGGAGGGGTTACTCTGGAGAGGGGTTACTCTGGAGGAGAGGGGTTACTCTGGAGAGGGGTTACTCTGGAGGAGAGGGGTTACTCTGGAGGAGAGGGGTTACTCTGGAGGAGGGGTTACTCTGGAGGAGAGGAGAGGGGTTACTCTGGGAGAGGGGTTACTCTGGAGAGGGGTTACTCTGGAGAGGGGTTACTCTGGAGAGGGGTTTACTCTGGAGGAGAGGGGTTACTCTGGAGGAGGGGGTTTACTCTGGAGAGGGGTTACTCTGGAGAGGGGTTACTCTGGAGAGGGGTTACTCTGGAGGAGAGGGGTTACTCTGGAGAGGGGTTACTCTGGAGAGGGGTTACTCTGGAGGAGAGGGTTACTCTGGAGAGGGGTTACTCTGGAGGAGAGGGGTTACTCTGGAGGGAGGGGTTACTCTGGAGAGGGGTTACTCTGGAGAGGGTTACTCTGGAGGAGAGGGGTTACTCTGGAGAGGGGTTACTCTGGAGAGGGGTTACTCTGGAGAGGGGTTACTCTGGAGAGGGGTTACTCTGGAGGAGAGGGGTTACTCTGGAGGAGAGGGGTTACTCTGGAGAGGGGTACTCTGGAGGAGGGGTTACTCTGGAGAGGGGTTACTCTGGAGAGGGGGTTACTCTGGAGGAGAGGGGTTACTCTGGAGAGGGGGTTACTCTGGAGGAGAGGGTTACTCTGGAGAGGGGTTACTCTGGAGGGTTTATGAGGGGTTACTTGGAAGGGGGTTTACTCTGAGAGGGGTTACTCTGGAGAGGGGTTACTCTGGAGAGGGGTTACTCTGGAGGAGAGGGGTTACTCTGGAGAGGGGTTTACTCTGGAGGAGGGGTTACTCTGGAGAGGGGTTACTCTGGAGAGGGGTTACTCTGGATGGAGAGGGTTACTCTGGAGAGGGGTTACTCTGGAGAGGGGTTACTCTGGGAGGGGTTACTGGAGGAGGGGTTACCTGGAGGGGTTTACTGGAGAGGGGTTACTCTGGAGAGGGGTTACTCTGGAGGAGAGGGGTTACTCTGGAGGAGAGGGGTTACTCTGGAGAGGGGTTACTCTGGAGGAGAGGGGTTACTCTGGAGGAGGGGTTACTCTGGAGAGGGGTTACTCTGGAGGAGAGGGGTTACTCTGGAGGAGGGGTTACTCTGGAGAGGGGTTACTCTGGAGGAGAGGGGTTACTCTGGAGAGGGGTTACTCTGGAGGAGGGGGTTACTCTGGAGGAGAGGGGTTACTCTGGAGAGGGGTTACTCTGGAGGGAGGGGTTACTCTGGGAGAGGGGTTACTCTGGAGAGGGGTTACTCTGGAGGAGAGGGGTTACTCTGGAGGAGAGGGGTTACTCTGGAGGGGTTACTCTGGAGGAGAGGGGTTACTCTGGAGAGGGGTTACTCTGGAGAGGGGTTACTCTGGAGGAGAGGGGTTACTCTGGAGAGGGGTTACTCTGGAGAGGGGTTACTCTGGAGGAGAGGGGTTACTCTGGAGAGGGGTTACTCTGGAGGAGAGGGGTTACTCTGGAGGAGAGGGGTTACTCTGGAGAGGGGTTACTCTGGAGGAGGGGTTACTCTGGAGAGGGGGTTACTCTGGAGAGGGGTTACTCTGGAGGAGAGGGGTTACTCTGGAGAGGGGTTACTCTGGAGGAGGGGGTTACTCTGGAGAGGGGTTACTCTGGAGAGGGGTTACTCTGGAGGAGAGGGGTTACTCTGGAGAGGGGTTACTCTGGAGGAGAGGGGTTACTCTGGAGAGGGGTTACTCTGGAGAGGGGTTACTCTGGAGAGGGGTTACTCTGGAGGAGAGGGGTTACTCTGGAGAGGGGGTTACTCTGGAGAGGGGTTACTCTGGAGGAGAGGGGTTACTCTGGAGAGGGGTTACTCTGGAGGAGAGGGGTTACTCTGGAGGAGAGGGGTTACTCTGGAGGAGAGGGGTTACTCTGGAGGAGAGGGGTTACTCTGGAGGAGGGGTTACTCTGGAGAGGGGTTACTCTGGAGGAGGGGTTACTCTGGAGAGGGGTTACTCTGGAGGAGAGGGGTTACTCTGGAGGAGAGGGGTTACTCTGGAGGAGGGGTTACTCTGGAGGAGGGGTTACTCTGGAGGAGAGGGGTTACTCTGGAGAGGGGTTACTCTGGAGGAGAGGGGTTACTCTGGAGAGGGGTTACTCTGGAGAGAGGGGTTACTCTGGAGAGGGGTTACTCTGGAGGAGAGGGGTTACTCTGGAGAGGGGTTACTCTGGAGGAGAGGGTTACTCTGGAGGAGAGGGGTTACTCTGGAGAGGGGTTACTCTGGAGGAGAGGGGTTACTCTGGAGAGGGGTTACTCTGGAGAGGGGTTACTCTGGAGAGGGGTTACTCTGGAGGAGGGGGTTACTCTGGAGAGGGGTTACTCTGGAGGAGAGGGGTTACTCTGGAGAGGGGGTTACTCTGGAGGAGAGGGGTTACTCTGGAGGAGAGGGGTTACTCTGGAGAGGGGTTACTCTGGAGGAGAGGGGTTACTCTGGAGAGGGGTTACTCTGGAGAGGGGTTACTCTGGAGAGGGGTTACTCTGGAGGAGAGGGGTTACTCTGGAGAGGGGTTACTCTGGAGAGGGGTTACTCTGGAGAGGGGTTACTCTGGAGGAGAGGGGTTACTCTGGAGGAGGGGTTACTCTGGAGGGAGGGGTTACTCTGGAGAGGGGTTACTCTGGAGAGGGGTTACTCTGGAGGAGAGGGGTTACTCTGGAGAGGGGTTACTCTGGAGAGAGGGGTTACTCTGGAGAGGGGTTACTCTGGAGGAGAGGGGTTACTCTGGAGGAGAGGGGTTACTCTGGAGAGGGGTTACTCTGGAGAGGGGTTACTCTGGAGAGGGGTTACTCTGGAGGAGAGGGGTTACTCTGGAGAGGGGTTACTCTGGAGAGGGGTTACTCTGGAGAGAGGGGTTACTCTGGAGAGGGGTTACTGGAGGAGAGGGGTTACTCTGGAGAGAGGGGTTACTCTGGAGAGGGGTTACTCTGGAGGAGAGGGGTTACTCTGGAGGAGAGGGGTTACTCTGGAGAGGGGTTACTCTGGAGGAGAGGGGTTACTCTGGAGGAGAGGGGTTACTCTGGAGAGGGGTTACTCTGGAGGAGGGGTTACTCTGGAGAGGGGTTACTCTGGAGAGGGGTTACTCTGGAGGAGAGGGGTTACTCTGGAGAGGGGTTACTCTGGAGGAGAGGGGTTACTCTGGAGAGGGGTTACTCTGGAGAGGGGTTACTCTGGAGGAGAGGGGTTACTCTGGAGAGGGGTTACTCTGGAGAGGGGTTACTCTGGAGGAGAGGGGTTACTCTGGAGAGGGGTTACTCTGGAGAGGGGTTACTCTGGAGGAGGGGTTACTCTGGAGAGGGGTTACTCTGGAGAGGGGTTACTCTGGAGGAGAGGGGTTACTCTGGAGAGGGGTTACTCTGGAGGAGAGGGGTTACTCTGGAGGAGAGGGGTTACTCTGGAGAGGGGTTACTCTGGAGAGGGGTTACTCTGGAGGAGAGGGGTTACTCTGGAGAGGGGTTACTCTGGAGGAGAGGGGTTACTCTGGAGAGGGGTTACTCTGGAGAGGGGTTACTCTGGAGAGGGGTTACTCTGGAGGAGAGGGGTTACTCTGGAGGAGAGGGGTTACTCTGGAGGAGAGGGGTTACTCTGGAGAGGGGTTACTCTGGAGGAGAGGGGTTACTCTGGAGAGGGGTTACTCTGGAGGAGAGGGGTTACTCTGGAGGAGAGGGGTTACTCTGGAGGAGAGGGGTTACTCTGGAGGAGGGGTTACTCTGGAGGAGAGGGGTTACTCTGGAGAGGGGTTACTCTGGAGAGGGGTTACTCTGGAGAGGGGTTACTCTGGAGGAGAGGGGTTACTCTGGAGGAGAGGGGTTACTCTGGAGAGGGGTTACTCTGGAGGAGAGGGGTTACTCTGGAGGAGAGGGGTTACTCTGGAGAGGGGTTACTCTGGAGAGGGGTTACTCTGGAGGAGAGGGGTTACTCTGGAGAGGGGTTACTCTGGAGAGGGGTTACTCTGGAGGAGAGGGGTTACTCTGGAGAGGGGTTACTCTGGAGGAGAGGGGTTACTCTGGAGAGGGGTTACTCTGGAGAGGGGTTACTCTGGAGAGGGGTTACTCTGGAGGAGAGGGGTTACTCTGGAGAGGGGTTACTCTGGAGGAGAGGGGTTACTCTGGAGAGGGGTTACTCTGGAGAGGGGTTACTCTGGAGGAGAGGGGTTACTCTGGAGAGGGGTTACTCTGGAGAGGGGTTACTCTGGAGGAGAGGGGTTACTCTGGAGAGGGGTTACTCTGGAGAGAGGGGTTACTCTGGAGGAGAGGGGTTACTCTGGAGAGGGGTTACTCTGGAGGAGAGGGGTTACTCTGGAGGAGAGGGGTTACTCTGGAGAGGGGTTACTCTGGAGGGAGGGGTTACTCTGGAGGAGAGGGGTTACTCTGGAGAGGGGTTACTCTGGAGGAGAGGGGTTACTCTGGAGAGGGGTTACTCTGGAGGAGAGGGGTTACTCTGGAGAGGGGTTACTCTGGAGGAGAGGGGTTACTCTGGAGGAGAGGGGTTACTCTGGAGGAGAGGGGTTACTCTGGAGAGGGGTTACTCTGGAGGAGAGGGGTTACTCTGGAGGAGAGGGGTTACTCTGGAGAGGGGTTACTCTGGAGGAGAGGGGTTACTCTGGAGAGGGGTTACTCTGGAGAGGGGTTACTCTGGAGAGGGGTTACTCTGGAGGAGAGGGGTTACTCTGGAGAGGGGTTACTCTGGAGGAGAGGGGTTACTCTGGAGAGGGGTTACTCTGGAGGAGAGGGGTTACTCTGGAGAGAGGGGTTACTCTGGAGAGGGGTTACTCTGGAGGAGAGGGGTTACTCTGGAGAGGGGTTACTCTGGAGGAGAGGGGTTACTCTGGAGGAGAGGGGTTACTCTGGAGAGGGGTTACTCTGGAGAGGGGTTACTCTGGAGAGGGGTTACTCTGGAGAGGGGTTACTCTGGAGAGGGGTTACTCTGGAGGAGAGGGGTTACTCTGGAGGAGGGGTTACTCTGGAGAGGGGTTACTCTGGAGGAGAGGGGTTACTCTGGAGAGGGGTTACTCTGGAGAGGGGTTACTCTGGAGGAGGGGTTACTCTGGAGAGGGGTTACTCTGGAGAGGGGTTACTCTGGAGAGGGGTTACTCTGGAGGAGAGGGGTTACTCTGGAGAGGGGTTACTCTGGAGGAGAGGGGTTACTCTGGAGAGGGGTTACTCTGGAGGAGAGGGGTTACTCTGGAGGAGAGGGGTTACTCTGGAGAGGGGTTACTCTGGAGGAGAGGGGTTACTCTGGAGAGGGGTTACTCTGGAGGAGAGGGGTTACTCTGGAGGAGAGGGGTTACTCTGGAGAGGGGTTACTCTGGAGGAGAGGGGTTACTCTGGAGAGGGGTTACTCTGGAGAGGGGTTACTCTGGAGGAGAGGGGTTACTCTGGAGGAGAGGGGTTACTCTGGAGAGGGGTTACTCTGGAGGAGAGGGGTTACTCTGGAGAGGGGTTACTCTGGAGGAGAGGGGTTACTCTGGAGGAGAGGGGTTACTCTGGAGAGGGGTTACTCTGGAGAGGGGTTACTCTGGAGGAGAGGGGTTACTCTGGAGAGGGGTTACTCTGGAGGAGAGGGGTTACTCTGGAGAGGGGTTACTCTGGAGGAGAGGGGTTACTCTGGAGGAGAGGGGTTACTCTGGAGGAGAGGGGTTACTCTGGAGGAGAGGGGTTACTCTGGAGAGGGGTTACTCTGGAGAGGGGTTACTCTGGAGAGGGGTTACTCTGGAGGAGGGGTTACTCTGGAGAGGGGTTACTCTGGAGGAGAGGGGTTACTCTGGAGAGGGGTTACTCTGGAGGAGAGGGGTTACTCTGGAGGAGAGGGGTTACTCTGGAGAGGGGTTACTCTGGAGGAGAGGGGTTACTCTGGAGAGGGGTTACTCTGGAGAGGGGTTACTCTGGAGAGGGGTTACTCTGGAGGAGGGGTTACTCTGGAGAGGGGTTACTCTGGAGGAGAGGGGTTACTCTGGAGAGGGGTTACTCTGGAGAGGGGTTACTCTGGAGGAGAGGGGTTACTCTGGAGAGGGGTTACTCTGGAGAGGGGTTACTCTGGAGAGGGGTTACTCTGGAGAGGGGTTACTCTGGAGGAGAGGGGTTACTCTGGAGGAGAGGGGTTACTCTGGAGAGGGGTTACTCTGGAGGAGGGGTTACTCTGGAGGAGAGGGGTTACTCTGGAGAGGGGTTACTCTGGAGGAGAGGGGTTACTCTGGAGAGGGGTTACTCTGGAGGAGAGGGGTTACTCTGGAGAGGGGTTACTCTGGAGGAGGGGTTACTCTGGAGGAGAGGGGTTACTCTGGAGGAGAGGGGTTACTCTGGAGAGGGGTTACTCTGGAGGAGAGGGGTTACTCTGGAGGAGAGGGGTTACTCTGGAGAGGGGTTACTCTGGAGGAGAGGGGTTACTCTGGAGAGGGGTTACTCTGGAGGAGAGGGGTTACTCTGGAGAGGGGTTACTCTGGAGGAGAGGGGTTACTCTGGAGAGGGGTTACTCTGGAGGAGAGGGGTTACTCTGGAGAGGGGTTACTCTGGAGGAGAGGGGTTACTCTGGAGAGGGGTTACTCTGGAGAGGGGTTACTCTGGAGGAGAGGGGTTACTCTGGAGGAGAGGGGTTACTCTGGAGAGGGGTTACTCTGGAGGAGAGGGGTTACTCTGGAGGAGAGGGGTTACTCTGGAGAGGGGTTACTCTGGAGAGGGGTTACTCTGGAGAGGGGTTACTCTGGAGAGGGGTTACTCTGGAGGAGAGGGGTTACTCTGGAGAGGGGTTACTCTGGAGGAGAGGGGTTACTCTGGAGAGGGGTTACTCTGGAGAGGGGTTACTCTGGAGAGGGGTTACTCTGGAGAGGGGTTACTCTGGAGGAGAGGGGTTACTCTGGAGAGGGGTTACTCTGGAGGAGAGGGGTTACTCTGGAGGAGAGGGGTTACTCTGGAGAGGGGTTACTCTGGAGGAGAGGGGTTACTCTGGAGAGGGGTTACTCTGGAGAGGGGTTACTCTGGAGGAGAGGGGTTACTCTGGGAGAGGGGTTACTCTGGAGAGGGGTTACTCTGGAGGAGGGGTTACTCTGGAGGAGAGGGGTTACTCTGGAGAGGGGTTACTCTGGAGAGGGGTTACTCTGGAGAGGGGTTACTCTGGAGGAGAGGGGTTACTCTGGAGAGGGGTTACTCTGGAGGAGAGGGGTTACTCTGGAGAGGGGTTACTCTGGAGGAGAGGGGTTACTCTGGAGGAGAGGGGTTACTCTGGAGAGGGGTTACTCTGGAGAGGGGTTACTCTGGAGAGGGGTTACTCTGGAGAGGGGTTACTCTGGAGGAGAGGGGTTACTCTGGAGAGGGGTTACTCTGGAGAGGGGTTACTCTGGAGAGGGGTTACTCTGGAGAGGGGTTACTCTGGAGAGGGGTTACTCTGGAGGAGAGGGGTTACTCTGGAGAGGGGTTACTCTGGAGGAGGGGTTACTTGGAGGGGGTTACTCTGGAGAGGGGTTACTCTGGAGGAGAGGGGTTACTCTGGAGAGGGGTTACTCTGGAGGAGAGGGGTTACTCTGGAGAGGGGTTACTCTGGAGAGGGGTTACTCTGGAGGAGAGGGGTTACTCTGGAGAGGGGTTACTCTGGAGAGGGGTTACTCTGGAGGAGAGGGGTTACTCTGGAGAGGGGTTACTCTGGAGAGGGGTTACTCTGGAGGAGGGGTTACTCTGGAGGAGAGGGGTTACTCTGGAGAGGGGTTACTCTGGAGGAGAGGGGTTACTCTGGAGAGGGGTTACTCTGGAGGAGAGGGGTTACTCTGGAGAGGGGTTACTCTGGAGAGGGGTTACTCTGGAGGAGGGGTTACTCTGGAGGAGGGGTTACTCTGGAGAGGGGTTACTCTGGAGGAGAGGGGTTACTCTGGAGAGGGGTTACTCTGGAGAGGGGTTACTCTGGAGAGGGGTTACTCTGGAGGAGAGGGGTTACTCTGGAGGAGAGGGGTTACTCTGGAGAGGGGTTACTCTGGAGGAGGGGTTACTCTGGAGGAGAGGGGTTACTCTGGAGAGGGGTTACTCTGGAGGAGAGGGGTTACTCTGGAGGAGAGGGGTTACTCTGGAGAGGGGTTACTCTGGAGGAGAGGGGTTACTCTGGAGGAGAGGGGTTACTCTGGAGAGGGGTTACTCTGGAGGAGAGGGGTTACTCTGGAGAGGGGTTACTCTGGAGGAGAGGGGTTACTCTGGAGGAGAGGGGTTACTCTGGAGAGGGGTTACTCTGGAGGAGAGGGGTTACTCTGGAGGAGAGGGGTTACTCTGGAGAGGGGTTACTCTGGAGGAGAGGGGTTACTCTGGAGGAGAGGGGTTACTCTGGAGAGGGGTTACTCTGGAGGAGAGGGGTTACTCTGGAGAGGGGTTACTCTGGAGAGGGGTTACTCTGGAGGAGAGGGGTTACTCTGGAGAGGGGTTACTCTGGAGGAGAGGGGTTACTCTGGAGAGGGGTTACTCTGGAGAGGGGTTACTCTGGAGGAGAGGGGTTACTCTGGAGAGGGGTTACTCTGGAGGAGAGGGGTTACTCTGGAGGAGAGGGGTTACTCTGGAGAGGGGTTACTCTGGAGAGGGGTTACTCTGGAGGAGAGGGGTTACTCTGGAGAGGGGTTACTCTGGAGAGGGGTTACTCTGGAGGAGAGGGGTTACTCTGGAGAGGGGTTACTCTGGAGGAGAGGGGTTACTCTGGAGGAGAGGGGTTACTCTGGAGAGGGGTTACTCTGGAGAGGGGTTACTCTGGAGAGGGGTTACTCTGGAGAGGGGTTACTCTGGAGGAGAGGGGTTACTCTGGAGAGGGGTTACTCTGGAGGAGAGGGGTTACTCTGGAGAGGGGTTACTCTGGAGGAGAGGGGTTACTCTGGAGGAGAGGGGTTACTCTGGAGAGGGGTTACTCTGGAGGAGGGGTTACTCTGGAGAGGGGTTACTCTGGAGAGGGGTTACTCTGGAGAGGGGTTACTCTGGAGGAGAGGGGTTACTCTGGAGAGGGGTTACTCTGGAGAGGGGTTACTCTGGAGGAGAGGGGTTACTCTGGAGAGGGGTTACTCTGGAGGAGAGGGGTTACTCTGGAGAGGGGTTACTCTGGAGGAGAGGGGTTACTCTGGAGGAGAGGGGTTACTCTGGAGAGGGGTTACTCTGGAGAGGGGTTACTCTGGAGGAGAGGGGTTACTCTGGAGAGGGGTTACTCTGGAGGAGAGGGGTTACTCTGGAGGAGAGGGGTTACTCTGGAGAGGGGTTACTCTGGAGGAGAGGGGTTACTCTGGAGGAGAGGGGTTACTCTGGAGAGGGGTTACTCTGGAGGAGAGGGGTTACTCTGGAGAGGGGTTACTCTGGAGGAGGGGTTACTCTGGAGGAGAGGGGTTACTCTGGAGAGGGGTTACTCTGGAGAGGGGTTACTCTGGAGAGGGGTTACTCTGGAGAGGGGTTACTCTGGAGAGGGGTTACTCTGGAGGAGGGGTTACTCTGGAGGAGAGGGGTTACTCTGGAGAGGGGTTACTCTGGAGAGGGGTTACTCTGGAGGAGAGGGGTTACTCTGGAGAGGGGTTACTCTGGAGGAGAGGGGTTACTCTGGAGGAGGGGTTACTCTGGAGAGGGGTTACTCTGGAGGAGAGGGGTTACTCTGGAGAGGGGTTACTCTGGAGGAGGGGTTACTCTGGAGGAGAGGGGTTACTCTGGAGAGGGGTTACTCTGGAGAGGGGTTACTCTGGAGGAGAGGGGTTACTCTGGAGAGGGGTTACTCTGGAGGAGAGGGGTTACTCTGGAGAGGGGTTACTCTGGAGGAGGGGTTACTCTGGAGAGGGGTTACTCTGGAGGAGAGGGGTTACTCTGGAGAGGGGTTACTCTGGAGGAGAGGGGTTACTCTGGAGAGGGGTTACTCTGGAGAGGGGTTACTCTGGAGAGGGGTTACTCTGGAGAGGGGTTACTCTGGAGGAGAGGGGTTACTCTGGAGAGGGGTTACTCTGGAGAGGGGTTACTCTGGAGAGGGGTTACTCTGGAGAGGGGTTACTCTGGAGGAGAGGGGTTACTCTGGAGAGGGGTTACTCTGGAGAGGGGTTACTCTGGAGGAGAGGGGTTACTCTGGAGAGGGGTTACTCTGGAGGAGAGGGGTTACTCTGGAGAGGGGTTACTCTGGAGAGGGGTTACTCTGGAGAGGGGTTACTCTGGAGAGGGGTTACTCTGGAGGAGAGGGGTTACTCTGGAGAGGGGTTACTCTGGAGAGGGGTTACTCTGGAGGAGAGGGGTTACTCTGGAGAGGGGTTACTCTGGAGAGGGGTTACTCTGGAGAGGGGTTACTCTGGAGGAGAGGGGTTACTCTGGAGAGGGGTTACTCTGGAGAGGGGTTACTCTGGAGAGGGGTTACTCTGGAGAGGGGTTACTCTGGAGGAGAGGGGTTACTCTGGAGAGGGGTTACTCTGGAGAGGGGTTACTCTGGAGGAGAGGGGTTACTCTGGAGAGGGGTTACTCTGGAGAGGGGTTACTCTGGAGGAGAGGGGTTACTCTGGAGAGGGGTTACTCTGGAGGAGAGGGGTTACTCTGGAGAGGGGTTACTCTGGAGAGGGGTTACTCTGGAGGAGAGGGGTTACTCTGGAGAGGGGTTACTCTGGAGAGGGGTTACTCTGGAGAGGGGTTACTCTGGAGGAGAGGGGTTACTCTGGAGAGGGGTTACTCTGGAGGAGAGGGGTTACTCTGGAGGAGAGGGGTTACTCTGGAGAGGGGTTACTCTGGAGAGGGGTTACTCTGGAGAGGGGTTACTCTGGAGGAGAGGGGTTACTCTGGAGAGGGGTTACTCTGGAGAGGGGTTACTCTGGAGAGGGGTTACTCTGGAGAGGGGTTACTCTGGAGGAGAGGGGTTACTCTGGAGAGGGGTTACTCTGGAGGAGAGGGGTTACTCTGGAGGAGAGGGGTTACTCTGGAGAGGGGTTACTCTGGAGAGGGGTTACTCTGGAGGAGAGGGGTTACTCTGGAGAGGGGTTACTCTGGAGGAGGGGTTACTCTGGAGAGGGGTTACTCTGGAGAGGGGTTACTCTGGAGGAGAGGGGTTACTCTGGAGGAGAGGGGTTACTCTGGAGGAGAGGGGTTACTCTGGAGAGGGGTTACTCTGGAGAGGGGTTACTCTGGAGGAGAGGGGTTACTCTGGAGAGGGGTTACTCTGGAGGAGAGGGGTTACTCTGGAGAGGGGTTACTCTGGAGGAGAGGGGTTACTCTGGAGAGGGGTTACTCTGGAGGAGAGGGGTTACTCTGGAGAGGGGTTACTCTGGAGAGGGGTTACTCTGGAGGAGAGGGGTTACTCTGGAGAGGGGTTACTCTGGAGAGGGGTTACTCTGGAGGAGAGGGGTTACTCTGGAGAGGGGTTACTCTGGAGAGGGGTTACTCTGGAGGAGAGGGGTTACTCTGGAGGAGGGGTTACTCTGGAGGAGAGGGGTTACTCTGGAGGAGAGGGGTTACTCTGGAGAGGGGTTACTCTGGAGAGGGGTTACTCTGGAGGAGAGGGGTTACTCTGGAGAGGGGTTACTCTGGAGGAGAGGGGTTACTCTGGAGAGGGGTTACTCTGGAGGAGAGGGGTTACTCTGGAGGAGAGGGGTTACTCTGGAGAGGGGTTACTCTGGAGGAGAGGGGTTACTCTGGAGGAGAGGGGTTACTCTGGAGAGGGGTTACTCTGGAGGAGAGGGGTTACTCTGGAGGAGAGGGGTTACTCTGGAGAGGGGTTACTCTGGAGGAGAGGGGTTACTCTGGAGAGGGGTTACTCTGGAGGAGAGGGGTTACTCTGGAGGAGAGGGGTTACTCTGGAGAGGGGTTACTCTGGAGAGGGGTTACTCTGGAGGAGAGGGGTTACTCTGGAGGAGAGGGGTTACTCTGGAGAGGGGTTACTCTGGAGAGGGGTTACTCTGGAGGAGAGGGGTTACTCTGGAGAGGGGTTACTCTGGAGGAGGGGTTACTCTGGAGAGGGGTTACTCTGGAGGAGAGGGGTTACTCTGGAGAGGGGTTACTCTGGAGAGGGGTTACTCTGGAGAGGGGTTACTCTGGAGAGGGGTTACTCTGGAGGAGAGGGGTTACTCTGGAGAGGGGTTACTCTGGAGGAGAGGGGTTACTCTGGAGGAGAGGGGTTACTCTGGAGGAGAGGGGTTACTCTGGAGAGGGGTTACTCTGGAGGAGAGGGGTTACTCTGGAGAGGGGTTACTCTGGAGGAGAGGGGTTACTCTGGAGGAGAGGGGTTACTCTGGAGAGGGGTTACTCTGGAGGAGAGGGGTTACTCTGGAGGAGAGGGGTTACTCTGGAGAGGGGTTACTCTGGAGGAGAGGGGTTACTCTGGAGAGGGGTTACTCTGGAGAGGGGTTACTCTGGAGGAGAGGGGTTACTCTGGAGGAGAGGGGTTACTCTGGAGAGGGGTTACTCTGGAGGAGAGGGGTTACTCTGGAGGAGAGGGGTTACTCTGGAGAGGGGTTACTCTGGAGGAGAGGGGTTACTCTGGAGAGGGGTTACTCTGGAGAGGGGTTACTCTGGAGGAGAGGGGTTACTCTGGAGAGGGGTTACTCTGGAGGAGAGGGGTTACTCTGGAGAGGGGTTACTCTGGAGGAGAGGGGTTACTCTGGAGGAGAGGGGTTACTCTGGAGAGGGGTTACTCTGGAGGAGAGGGGTTACTCTGGAGAGGGGTTACTCTGGAGAGAGGGGTTACTCTGGAGGAGGGGTTACTCTGGAGGAGAGGGGTTACTCTGGAGAGGGGTTACTCTGGAGGAGAGGGGTTACTCTGGAGAGGGGTTACTCTGGAGGAGAGGGGTTACTCTGGAGAGGGGTTACTCTGGAGGAGAGGGGTTACTCTGGAGAGGGGTTACTCTGGAGGAGAGGGGTTACTCTGGAGGAGAGGGGTTACTCTGGAGAGGGGTTACTCTGGAGGAGAGGGGTTACTCTGGAGGAGAGGGGTTACTCTGGAGAGGGGTTACTCTGGAGAGGGGTTACTCTGGAGAGGGGTTACTCTGGAGGAGAGGGGTTACTCTGGAGAGGGGTTACTCTGGAGAGGGGTTACTCTGGAGAGGGGTTACTCTGGAGGAGAGGGGTTACTCTGGAGAGGGGTTACTCTGGAGGAGAGGGGTTTACTCTGGAGGAGAGGGGTTACTCTGGAGGAGAGGGGTTACTCTGGAGAGGGGTTACTCTGGAGGAGAGGGGTTACTCTGGAGAGGGGTTACTCTGGAGAGGGGTTACTCTGGAGGAGAGGGGTTACTCTGGAGAGGGGTTACTCTGGAGGAGAGGGGTTACTCTGGAGAGGGGTTACTCTGGAGGAGAGGGGTTACTCTGGAGAGGGGTTACTCTGGAGGAGAGGGGTTACTCTGGAGAGGGGTTACTCTGGAGGAGAGGGGTTACTCTGGAGGAGAGGGGTTACTCTGGAGAGGGGTTACTCTGGAGAGGGGTTACTCTGGAGAGGGGTTACTCTGGAGGAGAGGGGTTACTCTGGAGAGGGGTTACTCTGGAGGAGAGGGGTTACTCTGGAGAGGGGTTACTCTGGAGAGGGGTTACTCTGGAGGAGAGGGGTTACTCTGGAGAGGGGTTACTCTGGAGGAGAGGGGTTACTCTGGAGGAGAGGGGTTACTCTGGAGAGGGGTTACTCTGGAGGAGAGGGGTTACTCTGGAGAGGGGTTACTCTGGAGAGGGGTTACTCTGGAGAGGGGTTACTCTGGAGGAGAGGGGTTACTCTGGAGAGGGGTTACTCTGGAGGAGAGGGGTTACTCTGGAGAGGGGTTACTCTGGAGAGGGGTTACTCTGGAGGAGAGGGGTTACTCTGGAGGAGAGGGGTTACTCTGGAGGAGAGGGGTTACTCTGGAGAGGGGTTACTCTGGAGAGGGGTTACTCTGGAGGAGAGGGGTTACTCTGGAGAGGGGTTACTCTGGAGGAGAGGGGTTACTCTGGAGGAGAGGGGTTACTCTGGAGAGGGGTTACTCTGGAGGAGAGGGGTTACTCTGGAGGAGAGGGGTTACTCTGGAGAGGGGTTACTCTGGAGGAGGGGTTACTCTGGAGAGGGGTTACTCTGGAGAGGGGTTACTCTGGAGGAGAGGGGTTACTCTGGAGAGGGGTTACTCTGGAGGAGAGGGGTTACTCTGGAGGAGAGGGGTTACTCTGGAGAGGGGTTACTCTGGAGAGGGGTTACTCTGGAGGAGAGGGGTTACTCTGGAGGAGAGGGGTTACTCTGGAGAGGGGTTACTCTGGAGGAGGGGTTACTCTGGAGGAGGGGTTACTCTGGAGAGGGGTTACTCTGGAGAGGGGTTACTCTGGAGAGGGGTTACTCTGGAGGAGAGGGGTTACTCTGGAGAGGGGTTACTCTGGAGGAGGGGTTACTCTGGAGAGGGGTTACTCTGGAGAGGGGTTACTCTGGAGGAGAGGGGTTACTCTGGAGAGGGGTTACTCTGGAGGAGAGGGGTTACTCTGGAGGAGAGGGGTTACTCTGGAGAGGGGTTACTCTGGAGAGGGGTTACTCTGGAGGAGAGGGGTTACTCTGGAGGAGGGGTTACTCTGGAGGAGAGGGGTTACTCTGGAGGAGAGGGGTTACTCTGGAGAGGGGTTACTCTGGAGGAGAGGGGTTACTCTGGAGAGGGGTTACTCTGGAGGAGAGGGGTTACTCTGGAGGAGAGGGGTTACTCTGGAGAGGGGTTACTCTGGAGGAGGGGTTACTCTGGAGAGGGGTTACTCTGGAGGAGGGGTTACTCTGGAGAGGGGTTACTCTGGAGAGGGGTTACTCTGGAGAGGGGTTACTCTGGAGGAGAGGGGTTACTCTGGAGGAGAGGGGTTACTCTGGAGGAGAGGGGTTACTCTGGAGAGGGGTTACTCTGGAGGAGAGGGGTTACTCTGGAGGAGAGGGGTTACTCTGGAGGAGGGGTTACTCTGGAGAGGGGTTACTCTGGAGGAGAGGGGTTACTCTGGAGAGGGGTTACTCTGGAGGAGAGGGGTTACTCTGGAGGAGGGGTTACTCTGGAGAGGGGTTACTCTGGAGAGGGGTTACTCTGGAGGAGAGGGGTTACTCTGGAGGAGGGGTTACTCTGGAGGAGAGGGGTTACTCTGGAGAGGGGTTACTCTGGAGGAGAGGGGTTACTCTGGAGGAGAGGGGTTACTCTGGAGAGGGGTTACTCTGGAGGAGAGGGGTTACTCTGGAGGAGAGGGGTTACTCTGGAGAGGGGTTACTCTGGAGGAGAGGGGTTACTCTGGAGGAGAGGGGTTACTCTGGAGAGGGGTTACTCTGGAGGAGAGGGGTTACTCTGGAGAGGGGTTACTCTGGAGGAGAGGGGTTACTCTGGAGGAGAGGGGTTACTCTGGAGAGGGGTTACTCTGGAGAGGGGTTACTCTGGAGGAGAGGGGTTACTCTGGAGGAGAGGGGTTACTCTGGAGAGGGGTTACTCTGGAGGAGAGGGGTTACTCTGGAGGAGAGGGGTTACTCTGGAGAGGGGTTACTCTGGAGAGGGGTTACTCTGGAGAGGGGTTACTCTGGAGGAGAGGGGTTACTCTGGAGAGGGGTTACTCTGGAGGAGGGGTTACTCTGGAGAGGGGTTACTCTGGAGAGGGGTTACTCTGGAGGAGAGGGGTTACTCTGGAGAGGGGTTACTCTGGAGAGGGGTTACTCTGGAGGAGGGGTTACTCTGGAGGAGAGGGGTTACTCTGGAGAGGGGTTACTCTGGAGGAGAGGGGTTACTCTGGAGAGGGGTTACTCTGGAGAGGGGTTACTCTGGAGGAGAGGGGTTACTCTGGAGAGGGGTTACTCTGGAGGAGAGGGGTTACTCTGGAGGAGGGGTTACTCTGGAGGAGAGGGGTTACTCTGGAGGAGAGGGGTTACTCTGGAGAGGGGTTACTCTGGAGAGGGGTTACTCTGGAGGAGAGGGGTTACTCTGGAGGAGAGGGGTTACTCTGGAGGAGAGGGGTTACTCTGGAGAGGGGTTACTCTGGAGGAGGGGTTACTCTGGAGGAGAGGGGTTACTCTGGAGGAGAGGGGTTACTCTGGAGGAGAGGGGTTACTCTGGAGAGGGGTTACTCTGGAGAGGGGTTACTCTGGAGGAGAGGGGTTACTCTGGAGAGGGGTTACTCTGGAGGAGAGGGGTTACTCTGGAGAGGGGTTACTCTGGAGGAGGGGTTACTCTGGAGGAGAGGGGTTACTCTGGAGAGGGGTTACTCTGGAGGAGAGGGGTTACTCTGGAGGAGAGGGGTTACTCTGGAGAGGGGTTACTCTGGAGGAGGGGTTACTCTGGAGGAGAGGGGTTACTCTGGAGAGGGGTTACTCTGGAGGAGAGGGGTTACTCTGGAGAGGGGTTACTCTGGAGGAGGGGTTACTCTGGAGGAGAGGGGTTACTCTGGAGAGGGGTTACTCTGGAGAGGGGTTACTCTGGAGGAGAGGGGTTACTCTGGAGGAGAGGGGTTACTCTGGAGAGGGGTTACTCTGGAGGAGAGGGGTTACTCTGGAGGAGAGGGGTTACTCTGGAGAGGGGTTACTCTGGAGAGGGGTTACTCTGGAGAGGGGTTAATCTGGAGGAGAGGGGTTACTCTGGAGAGGGGTTACTCTGGAGAGGGGTTACTCTGGAGAGGGGTTACTCTGGAGAGGGGTTACTCTGGAGGAGAGGGGTTACTCTGGAGAGGGGTTACTCTGGAGGAGAGGGGTTACTCTGAGGAGAGGGGTTACTCTGGAGGAGAGGGGTTACTCTGGAGAGGGGTTACTCTGGAGGAGAGGGGTTACTCTGGAGAGGGGTTACTCTGGAGGAGAGGGGTTACTCTGGAGGAGAGGGGTTACTCTGGAGAGGGGTTACTCTGGAGGAGAGGGGTTACTCTGGAGGAGAGGGGTTACTCTGGAGGAGAGGGGTTACTCTGGAGAGGGGTTACTCTGGAGGAGAGGGGTTACTCTGGAGAGGGGTTACTCTGGAGGAGAGGGGTTACTCTGGAGGAGAGGGGTTACTCTGGAGAGGGGTTACTCTGGAGGAGAGGGGTTACTCTGGAGGAGAGGGGTTACTCTGGAGGAGAGGGGTTACTCTGGAGGAGAGGGGTTACTCTGGAGGAGAGGGGTTAAAATGAAAAGAGAATTCAAATTAAACATTTGACATAAAATATAAACAAAACAATATAAATATTCTGGATCCAGAATACTATAAACCAGACTGTGGAGCGGGGGGCGGCACTGTTTATATATATATATATATACACTGTTACATATACATACTGTACAGTTATTAACATATGTATATATGTGTGTGTGTGTGTGTGTGTGTGTGTGTGTGTGTGTGTGTGTGTGTGTGTGTGTGTGTGTGTGTGTGTGTGTGTGTGTGTGTGTGTGAGGACCACAGGGAGCCTCTGCAGACCGTTTACATGCACTAACACCTATAGAACTATGCAGGGGGGTGAACTCCGAGTGACTCCTGATCACTTCCTGCTGCACACACACACACACACACTTCTCTCCGTGTGTGTGTGTGTGTGTGTGTGTGTGTGTAGGTTGAAGCATTAAATTGGCCACCTGTTGCTATCCATTCTCAAACACACACACTCCCTTCACTCTTCTCTTTCTTCCAGCAAACACACCGAGTGTCTTCCTCACTCACATACCAGAGCACACACACACACACACACACACACACACACACACACTCTGAGGCATGTCAGTTCCTGTCTGCTCGCTGTAATCCTGCTCTTTATTTCCCGCCTGCCAGTCGAGAGTTTGGGCAGAACGCCCTGAACCTCGGTCGCAGGAGAAGGAGAAGGAGAAGGAGAAGGAGAAGGAGAAGGAGAAGGAGAAGAAGGAGAAGGAGTAGGAGCACTACAACAACAACAACAACAACAACAACAACAACAACATGCCAGCTGATAGGAGCAGGATCTGAAGCAGCAGGTAGGAACAGGAAGCTGGACACGTGTCACATGATTAACCGTCCTCCAGGTGGAGCAGTGCTCTCTGCCATCGGGAGGAGAACAGGAGGCATCATGGGAGAAGTAGTCCTCAGTGGTGATGTCATATAAAGGGTAGAGCATCTCCTGCAGCTGTCCTCTGGTCCTCTGAGTGCGAGGGGTCAACCAGCATCAGTACCCTGACAGAGGGTGATCTGTGGGGAGGGGGGGGTCAACCAGCATCAGTCCCCTGACAGAGGGTGATCTGTGGGGAGGGGGGGTCAACCAGCATCGGTCCCCTGACAGAGGGTGAGCTGTGGGGAGGGGGGGTCAACCAGCATCAGTACCCTGACAGAGGGTGATCTGTGGGGAGGGGGGGTCAACCAGCATCAGTCCCCTGACAGAGGGTGATCTGTGGGGAGGGGGGGTCAACCAGCATCAGTCCCCTGACAGAGGGTGATCTGTGGGGAGGGGGGGTCAACCAGCATCGGTCCCCTGACAGAGGGTGATCTGTGGGGATGGGGGTTCAACCAGCATCAGTCCCCTGACAGAGGGTGATCTGTGGGGAGGGGGGTTCAACCAGCATCAGTCCCCTGACAGAGGGTGATCTGTGGGGAGGGGG
>CM070497.1:40242187-40297187 GCA_036324585.1 Champsocephalus esox
GGAGGAGAGGGGGGGGGGTTTGGAGCAGGACACTTCAGAGACATGTCCTTAGTAACAGCTGGAGGAGAGGGGTTGGAGCAGGACACTTCAGAGACATGTCCTTAGTAACAGCTGGGAGAGAGGGGGGGGGGCTACAAGGATCTGTTTGGGGTTTGGAGCAGGACACTTCAGAGACATATCCTTAGTAACAGCTGGAGGAGAGAGGGGGGGGCTACAAGGACCTGTTTGGGGTTTGGAGCAGGACACTTCAGAGACATGTCCTTAGTAACAGCTGGAAGAGAGGGGGGGCTACAGGGACCTGTTTGGACCCGCCCCTGACGCCTGTCTGTCCCTCAGGTGTGACCCTGGGTGGGGGGGCCCACTCTGTGCTGCCTGTCTGCTGAAGCCCGGCTGTCTCCATGGTTCCTGTCAGCAGCCCTGGCAGTGCCGCTGTGACCCGGGCTGGGGGGGGCGCTTCTGTGACAAAGGTCTGTATCAAACCCCTCAGAGTCTATCCCCTCAGAGTCTAACCCCTCCCTATCCCCTCAGAGTCTAACCCCTCAGAGTCTATCCCCTCAGAGTCTAACCCCTCAGAGTCTATCCCCTCAGAGTCCATCCCCTCAGAGTCTATCCCCTCAGAGTCTAACCCCTCCCTATCCCCTCAGAGTCTAACCCCTCAGAGTCTATCCCCTCAGAGTCTAACCCCTCCCTATCCCCTCAGAGTCTAACCCCTCAGAGTCTAACCCCTCAGAGTCTATCCCCTCAGAGTCTAACCCCTCAGAGTCTATGCCCTCAGAGTCTAACCCCTCAGAGTCTATCCCATCAGAGTCTATCCCCTCAGAGTCTAACCCCTCCCCTCAGAATCTAACCCCTCAGAGTCTATCCCCTCAGAGTCTATCCCCTCAGAGTCTAACCCCTCAGAGTCTATCCCCTCAGAGTCTAACCCCTCAGAGTCTATCCCCTCAGAGTCTAACCCCTCAGAGTCTAACCCCTCCCCTCAGAGTCTAACCCCTCAGAGTCTATCCCCTCAGAGTCTATCCCCTCAGAGTCTATCCTCTCAGAGTCTAACCCCTCAGAGTCTATCCCCTCAGAGTCTATCCCCTCAGAGTCTAACCCCTCAGAGTCTATCCTCTCAGAGTCTAACCCCTCCCCTCAGAGTCTAACCCCTCAGAGTCTAACCCCTCCCCTCAGAGTCTAACCCCTCAGAGTCTATCCCCTCAGAGTCTATCCCATCAGAGTCTAACCCCTCAGAGTCTAACCCCTCAGAGTCTATCCCCTCAGAGTCTAACCCCTCAGAGTCTAACCCCTCCCCTCAGAGTCTATCCCCTCAGAGTCTAACCCCTCCAGACTAACGGTGTTGTCTCAGACCTGCAGGTGTGCTCTCAGCGCCCCCCCTGTCTGAACGAAGCTTCCTGTGTGATGGAGGACAGCGGGGATTATTCCTGCGTCTGTCCTGAAGGATTCCACGGGACAGACTGTGAGCTGAAGACTGGACCCTGTCTGCAGAGCAGGTCAGTGAACGCACCACACCCCGTGTGTCTGTAGAGCAGGTCAGTGAATGCCCCCTCATGATACCCCGTGTGTCTGTAGAGCAGGTCGGTGAATGCCCCCTCATGATACCCTGTGTGTCTGTAGAGCAGGTCGGTGAATGCCGCCTCATGATACCCAGTGTGTCTGTAGAGCAGGTCGGTGAATGCCCCCTCATGATACCCCGTGTGTCTGTAGAGCAGGTCGGTGAATGCCCCCTCATGATACCCAGTGTGTCTGTAGAGCAGGTCGGTGAATGCCCCCTCATGATACCCCGTGTGTCTGTAGAGCAGGTCGGTGAATGCCCCTCTGTCCCCCCAGGTCTCCGTGCAGGAACGGGGGTCTGTGTGAGGACGATGACGGGTTCTCCTTGGTTCTGCGCTGCCGCTGCCTGGCCGGCTTCTCGGGGCCTCGCTGTGAGACGGACCTGGACGACTGCCTGATGGACCCGTGTGCTAACGGCGCCTCCTGCCTGGACGGCGTGAACCGGTTCTCCTGCGTCTGCCCGCCGGGCTTCAGCGGGAGGTTCTGCACGGAGAACCAGGATGACTGCGCCCGGCGGCCCTGCCTCCACGAGGGCCGCTGCTTGGACCGAGCAGACGGGTTCCTGTGCCTCTGCAGGCGAGGGTTCAGCGGGGACACCTGCCAGACCGTGATCAGGGACCAGAGGAACCACAGGAACCAGAGTCATACCGACCAGAGGAGCCACGGGAACCAGAGTCATTCAGACCAGAGGAGCCACAGGAACCAGAGTCATTCAGACCAGAGGAGCCACAGGAACCAGAGTCATTCAGACCAGAGGAACCAGAGTCCTGACGACGAGGTGTTCAGGGTGACGGTCAGTGAACGCAGCGCCCCCCCCTCCCTCTCCAGAGTCCAGCTGAGTGTCCTGATGGTGCTGGGGGGGGGGAGCCTGGCCGCCGTGATGCTGACCGCCGGCCTCCTGCTGCAGGGTTACTGCAGGGGACGGACGGACAGCAGATGCCAGGGGCAACAGCCGGGGGAACAACAGTGGGGGGGGAGGCGGAGGTTCAGTGCAGATTCCTGAACGTAGCAGAACCAGAGAAGAAGAAACTGAACACTGAGGTCATTTAGAGCTGGGGGATTAAAGGACTGTCTTTAAAACCCCTCAAAGCTATATATCAGCACCTATTCAGAGCAACACATACCCCATCAGGTGGGGGGGGTGGGGGGGTGGGGGGCAGAACCACTCTGGGATCTGTGGGCTGATCCCAAAAGACAAATACCCACAGTCCTCCTCAGATGCTGGGGGGGTTCTGATCACAAGACCAACAACCATGGATACATATGTAAAGGACTCTGACCCGGGTCCTGGACAGACCTCTGAACCGGGTCCTGGACAGATCTCTGACTCGGGTCCTGGACAGACCTCTGACCCGGGTCCTGGACAGACCTCTGACCCGGGTCCTGGACAGACCTCTGAACCGGGTCCTGGACAGACCTCTGACCCGGGTCCTGGACAGATCTCTGACCCAGAAGGTGATCCTGGTGTGAGTGGGGGTTAGAGAGAGGGGGGGTCCTAGTTCTGTCCCAGGATCAACGGAGGCTAAAAACACTGCCGTCTAAAGAGACATGCTCCCATGATGCACCTGGTGTTGATATTATGGGCTGTATTCACGTTGTGCCTCCTGCAACAGGTCACCCTCTCTTCATCTTCATCTCCCTGAGAACCTGGTGCCTACATTACCCACGATGCACCTCTCCCTCTGAGAAACCGGCTCGAGACAGCTGTATGTAACAGTTTGTATCTACAGTATGATAATGTGATGCTAATGCTAGCTCTCTGCGGGTCTGAACTTGAGTATTGTTTATTTCCTCTGAAGCGTCAAAGCTATTTATTGGTGTAATTTATGAATGAGAACTCTCTGTGTGCAATAAAGAGATGGACATGTGGAGAGAGCCCCAGATTCATATCTGAGTCATTCATGAGGTGAAAAGCATCCTGGGTATCTCCTTTGAACATCTACATTATAATCTGACTAAACATTATGTTTGAGCTAAAGCTAGCGCTAGCCTAGCCTGATGTACATCCAGTCAAAACAGGAGGGCTATGAACCAGTCATGCTAACGCTAGCTAAGTAGCTCTAGAGAAGGTAACATGAGTTTAATTATAACACATGGTAGAGGTTCAATATATCAAACAGAATCACATGTACTCAGTCAATCTAGATGTCGTCCGGAGACGGTACCGTCTACCAGCGTTAGCTCGGTAACATCAGTAGCTTCAGAATGAGGACTCGGAGCCGGGGTTACGAATCTGTAAACAGTTTATTATCGTGACATCAGAACGACATTCATCAGGTGAACTCTGTAGGTCACTTGTGTGTCAGGTGAACAGGTGCTACATCAAACCATGCGGAGCATGTGATTGGCTGCCAGCCGTCAGGTGCTCCGACTAGCCGCAGAGTGGAGAAACAAACAGGAACATCCAAACAAATCATAATAAAGTGAAACAGGAAGTGTGTGTGGGGGGGGAGGAGTCACATCTCAGTCTCAGCCAATAAGCTCTCACCTACACCTGAAGTCAGAAAGACCATCTGGGGGCTGGAGTCTGTGGGTCAGAGAACAGGGTCAGTCTCACACACCTGTCATTACATCACTTCCTGTTCACTATGAACCCCCGGAGGAATAACGGTGGTGTAGCTTACCTGCTAACGAAGCTAACATTAGCTGTTAGCTTCGTTAGCAGGTAAGCTACAGCAGTGTTTAAGCCATCTGAGGTGTGTCTCTGGAGAGAGGGTAACGCTAGCCGGTCATCTCTGCCAGTTCTTCACCTGGGGGTCAGGTAGCCTATCGTCTGAAGATTAGCTCAATGCTAATGGGTAATCATTAAGCAGAAGAAAGGAGCTATTTATGCATCAAAGGATCTGATTGGTCCAACATATTAAAGGTAAACACCGGGTCAGCCCTTACTGCTGTGGGCGAGCCAGGCGGGGGGCTGGTACTTGTCTCTGATTGGCTGGTACTTGTCTCTGATTGGCCACAGGGTGTTGTTAGGGGCGGGGCCTGGTGGAGGGGGCGGGGCCTCCTCTTCCTCCTCACCCTCTGACAGCAGGTCGCTGATCTGCTGCTGCAGCTCCGCGCTGATGCTGTTCTCAGACAGAACCAGAACCCTCAGGCTGGTGGGATAGTTCTGCACCATATCCAGGAACACCTGCAGCACACAAACAGAACTGATGAGAGAGAACCCCAGTTAATGAGAGAAACCAGTTAATGAGAGAAACCCAGTTAATGAGAGAACCAGTTCATGAGAGAAACCAGTTAATGAGAGAAACCAGTTAGTGAGAGAAACCCAGTTAATGAGAGAAACCAGTTAATGAGAGAAACCAGTTAGTGAGAGAAACCCAGTTAATGAGAGAAACCCAGTTAATGAGAGAAACCAGTTAATGAGAGAAACCCAGTTAATGAGATAAACCCAGTTAATGAGAGAACCAGTTAATGAGAGAAACCAGTTAATGAGAGAAACCCAGTTAATGAGAGAACCAGTTAATGAGAGAAACCCAGTTAATGAGAGAAACCCAGTTAATGAGAGAAACCCAGTTAATGAGAGAAACCAGTTAATGAGAGAACCAGTTAATGAGAGAACCCCCAGTTAATGAGAGAACCCAGTTAATGAGAGAACCAGTTAATGAGAGAAACCCAGTTAATGAGAGAACCAGTTAATGAGAGAACCCAGTTAATGAGAGAAACCCAGTTAATGAGAGAAACCCAGTTAATGAGAGAAACCCAGTTAATGAGGAGAACCAGTTAATGAGAGAAACCCAGTTAATGAGAGAAACCAGTTAATGAGAGAAACCAGTTAATGAGAGAAACCAGTTAATGAGAGAAACCCAGTTAATGAGAGAAACCCAGTTAATGAGAGAAACCCAGTTAATGAGAGAAACCAGTTAATGAGATAAACCCAGTTAATGAGAGAACCCAGTTAATGAGAGAAACCCAGTTAATGAGAGAAACCCAGTTAATGAGAGAAACCCAGTTAATGAGAGAAACCCAGTTAATGAGAGAACCCAGTTAATGAGAGAAACCCAGTTAATGAGAGAAACCCAGTTAATGAGAGAAACCAGTTAATGAGAGAACCCCAGTTAATGAGAGAAACCCAGTTAATGAGAGAAACCCAGTTAATGAGAGAAACCCAGTTAATGAGAGAAACCCAGTTAATGAGAGAACCCCCAGTTAATGAGAGAAACCCAGTTAATGAGAGAAAACCCAGTTAATGAGAGAAACCCAGTTAATGAGAGAAACCCCAGTTAATGAGAGAAACCCAGTTAATGAGAGAACCCAGTTAATGAGAGAACCCAGTTAATGAGAGAAACCCAGTTAATGAGAGAAACCCAGTTAATGAGAGAAACCCAGTTAATGAGAGAAACCCCAGTTAATGAGAGAACCCCAGTTAATGAGAGAAACCCAGTTAATGAGAGAAACCCAGTTAATGAGAGAAACCCAGTTAATGAGAGAACCCCAGTTAATGAGAGAACCCAGTTAATGAGAGAACCCCCAGTTAATGAGAGAACCCCAGTTAATGAGAGAAACCCAGTTAATGAGAGAAACCCCAGTTAATGAGAGAAACCCAGTTAATGAGAGAAACCCCAGTTAATGAGAGAAACCCAGTTAATGAGAGAAACCCAGTTAATGAGAGAAACCCAGTTAATGAGAGAAACCCAGTTAATGAGAGAACCAGTTAATGAGAGAAACCCCAGTTAATGAGAGAAACCCAGTTAATGAGAGAAACCAGTTAATGAGAGAACCCCAGTTAATGAGAGAACCCCAGTTAATGAGAGAAACCCCAGTTAATGAGAGAACCCCAGTTAATGAGAGAACCCCAGTTAATGAGAGAACCCCAGTTAATGAGAGAACCCCAGTTAATGAGAGAACCCCAGTTAATGAGAGGAACCCCAGTTAATGAGAGAACCCCAGTTAATGAGAGAACCCCCAGTTAATGAGAGAACCCCAGTTAATGGAGGAACCCCAGTTAATGGGGGGAACCCCAGTTAATGAGAGAACCCCAGTTAATGAGAGAACCCCAGTTAATGAGAGAACCCCAGTAATGAGAGAAACCCAGTTAATGAGAGAAACCCAGTTAATGAGAGAAACCCAGTTAATGAGAGAAACCCAGTTAATGAGAGAACCAGTTAATGAGAGAACCCCAGTTAATGGGGAGAACCCCCAGTTAATGGGAGAACCCCCAGTTAATGAGAGAACCCCAGTTAATGAGAGAAACCCCAGTTAATGGGAGGAACCCCAGTTAATGGGGAGAACCCCCAGTTAATGAGAGAACCCCCAGTTAATGGAGAGAACCCCAGTTAATGGGAGGAACCCCAGTTAATGAGAGAACCCCCAGTTAATGAGGGAACCCCAGTTAATGAGAGAACCCCAGTTAATGAGAGAACCCCCAGTTAATGGGAGGAACCCCAGTTAATGGGGAGAACCCCCAGTTAATGGGAGAACCCCCAGTTAATGAGAGAACCCCAGTTAATGAGAGAACCCCAGTTAATGAGAGAAACCCAGTTAATGAGAGAACCCAGTTAATGAGAGAAACCCAGTTAATGAGAGAAACCAGTTAATGAGAGAACCCCAGTTAATGAGAGAACCCCCAGTTAATGAGAGAACCCCCAGTTAATGGGAGGAACCCCAGTTAATGGGGGAGAAACCCAGTTAATGAGAGAACCCCCAGTTAATGAGAGAACCCCAGTTAATGGGAGGAACCCCAGTTAATGGGAGGAACCCCCAGTTAATGAGAGAACCCCAGTTAATGAGAGGAACCCCAGTTAATGAGGGAGAACCCCCAGTTAATGAGAGAAACCCCAGTTAATGAGAGAACCCCAGTTAATGAGAGAAACCCAGTTAATGAGGAGAACCCCAGTTAATGAGAGAACCCCAGTTAATGAGAGAACCCCAGTTAATGAGAGAACCCCAGTTAATGAGAGAAACCAGTTAATGAGAGAAACCCCAGTTAATGAGAGAACCCCAGTTAATGAGAGAAACCCCAGTTAATGAGAGAAACCAGTTAATGAGAGAAACCCAGTTAATGAGAGAAACCCAGTTAATGAGAGAAACCCAGTTAATGAGAGAACCAGTTAATGAGAGAACCCCAGTTAATGAGAGAACCCCCAGTTAATGAGAGAACCCCCAGTTAATGGGAGGAACCCCAGTTAATGGGGGGAACCCCAGTTAATGAGAGAACCCCCAGTTAATGAGAGAACCCCCAGTTAATGGGAGGAAACCCAGTTAATGGGGGGAACCCCCCAGTTAATGAGAGAAACCCAGTTAATGGGAGAACCCCAGTTAATGGGGAGAACCCCAGTTAATGAGAGAACCCCAGTTAATGAGAGAACCCCCAGTTAATGAGTGAAACCCAGTTAATGAGAGAACCCAGTTAATGAGAGAAACCCAGTTAATGAGAGAAACCCAGTTAATGAGAGAAACCCAGTTAATGAGAGAACCCCAGTTAATGAGAGAACCCCCCAGTTAATGAGAGAACCCCCAGTTAATGAGAGAACCCCCAGTTAATGAGAGGAACCCCAGTTAATGGGGAGGGAACCCCCAGTTCATGGGAGAACCCCCAGTTAATGAGAGAACCCCCAGTTAATGAGAGAACCCCCAGTTAATGGGAGGAACCCCAGTTAATGGGGGGAACCCCCCAGTTAATGAGAGAACCCCCCAGTTAATGGGAGGAACCCCAGTTAATGGGGGGAACCCCAGTTAATGAGAGAACCCCCAGTTAATGAGAGGAACCCCCAGTTAATGAGAGAAACCCCCCAGTTAATGAGAGAAACCCCAGTTAATGGGGGGAACCCCAGTTAATGGGGGGAACTCCCAGTTAATGAGAGAACCCCCAGTTAATGAGGAGAACCCCCCAGTTAATGAGAGAACCCCCAGTTAATGGGAGAGAACCCCAGTTAATGGGGGGAACCCCCAGTTAATGAGAGAACCCCAGTTAATGAGAGAAACCCCAGTTAATGGGGGAACCCCAGTTAATGGGGGGAACCCCCCAGTTAATGAGAGAAACCCCAGTTAATGGGAGGAACCCAGTTAATGGGGGGAACCCCCAGTTAATGAGAGAAACCCCAGTTAATGGGGGGAACCCCCCAGTTAATGAGAGAAACCCCAGTTAATGGGAGGAACCCAGTTAATGGGGGGAACCCCCAGTTAATGAGAGAAACCCCAGTTAATGGGAGAAACCCCAGTTAATGAGAGAAACCCCAGTTAATGGGGGGAACCCCCCAGTTAATGAGAGAACCCCCAGTTAATGGGAGAACCCCAGTTAATGGGGGGAACCCCCAGTTAATGAGAGAAACCCCCCAGTTAATGAGAGAACCCCAGTTAATGAGAGAACCCCCAGTTAATGAGAGAACCCCCCAGTTAATGAGAGAACCCCCAGTTAATGGGAGGAACCCCAGTTAATGGGGGGAACCCCAGTTAATGGGAGAACCCCCAGTTAATGAGAGAACCCCCAGTTAATGAGAGAACCCCCAGTTAATGGGAGAACCCCAGTTAATGGGGGGAACCCCCAGTTAATGGGAGAACCCCCAGTTAATGAGAGAACCCCCAGTTAATGAGAGAAACCCCAGTTAATGGGAGGAACCCCCCAGTTAATGGGAGAACCCCCAGTTAATGAGAGAAACCCCAGTTAATGGGGGGAAACCCCCCAGTTAATGAGAGAACCCCCAGTTAATGAGAGAACCCCCAGTTAATGAGAGAACCCCAGTTAATGGGAGAACCCCCAGTTAATGAGAGAACCCCAGTTAATGGGAGGAACCCCCAGTTAATGAGAGAACCCCAGTTAATGGGAGGAACCCCAGTTAATGAGAGAACCCCAGTTAATGGGAGAACCCCCAGTTAATGAGAGAACCCCCAGTTAATGGGGAGAACCCACGGTTAATGAGAGAACCCCAGTTAATGGGAGAACCCCCAGTTAATGAGAGAACCCCCAGTTAATGAGAGAAACCCAGTTAATGAGAGAAACCCAGTTAATGAGAGAAACCCAGTTAATGGGAGAACCCCCAGTTAATGAGAGAAACCCAGTTAATGAGAGAACCCCAGTTAATGAGAGAAACCCAGTTAATGAGAGAAACCCAGTTAATGAGAGAACCCCCAGTTAATGAGAGAACTCCAGTTAATGAGAGAACCCAGTTAATGGGAGAACCCCAGTTAATGGGAGAACCCCCAGTTAATGAGAGAACCCCCAGTTAATGGGGGGAACCCCAGTTAATGAGAGAAACCCAGTTAATGAGAGAAACCCCAGTTAATGGGAGAACCCCAGTTAATGAGAGAAACCCAGTTAATGGGAGGAACCCCAGTTAATGAGAGAACCCCAGTTAATGAGAGAAACCCCAGTTAATGAGAGAACCCCAGTTAATGAGAGAAACCCAGTTAATGAGAGAACCCAGTTAATGGGAGAACCCCCCAGTTAATGAGAGAAACCCAGTTAATGAGAGAACCCCAGTTAATGAGAGAAACCCCAGTTAATGAGAGAACCCCAGTTAATGGGGGAACCCAGTTAATGAGAGAAACCCCAGTTAATGGGAGAACCCCCAGTTAATGAGAGAACCCCCAGTTAATGAGAGAACCCCAGTTAATGAGAGAAACCCAGTTAATGAGAGAAACCCCAGTTAATGAGAGAAACCCAGTTAATGGGAGAACCCCCAGTTAATGAGAGAAACCCAGTTAATGAGAGAAACCCAGTTAATGAGAGAAACCCCAGTTAATGAGAGAACCCCCAGTTAATGAGAGAACCCAGTTAATGAGAGAAACCCAGTTAATGAGAGAGAAACCCAGTTAATGAGAGAAACCAGTTAATGGGAGAAACCCAGTTCATGAGAGAAACCCAGTTAATGAGAGAAACCCAGTTAATGAGAGAAACCCAGTTAATGAGAGAAACCCAGTTAATGAGAGAAACCCAGTTAATGAGAGAAACCCAGTTAATGAGAGAAACCCAGTTAATGAGAGAAACCCAGTTAATGAGGAGAACCCAGTTAATGAGAGAAACCAGTTAATGAGAGAAACCCAGTTAATGAGAGAAACCCAGTTAATGAGAGAAACCCAGTTAATGAGAGAAACCCAGTTAATGAGAGAACCCAGTTAATGGGAGAAACCAGTTAATGAGAGAAACCCAGTTAATGAGAGAAACCCAGTTAATGAGAGAAACCCAGTTAATGAGAGAAACCCAGTTAATGAGAGAAACCCAGTTAATGAGAGAAACCCAGTTAATGAGAGAAACCCAGTTAATGAGAGAACCCCAGTTAATGAGAGAAACCCAGTTAATGAGAGAAACCCAGTTAATGAGAGAAACCCAGTTAATGAGAGAAACCAGTTAATGAGAGAAACCCAGTTAATGAGAGAAACCAGTTAATGAGAGAACCCCAGTTAATGAGAGAACCAGTTAATGAGAGAAACCCAGTTAATGAGAGAACCAGTTAATGAGAGAAACCCAGTTAATGAGAGAAACCCAGTTAATGAGAGAAACCCAGTTAATGAGAGAAACCAGTTAATGAGAGAACCCCCAGTTAATGAGAGAACCCCAGTTAATGAGAGAACCCCAGTTAATGAGAGAAACCCAGTTAATGAGAGAAACCCAGTTAATGAGAGAAACCCAGTTAATGAGAGAAACCCAGTTAATGAGAGAAACCAGTTAATGAGAGAAACCCAGTTAATGAGAGGAACCCCAGTTAATGAGAGAAACCCCAGTTAATGAGAGAACCCAGTTAATGAGAGAAACCCAGTTAATGAGAGAAACCCAGTTAATGAGAGAAACCCCAGTTAATGAGAGAACCCAGTTAATGAGAGAAACCCAGTTAATGAGAGAAACCAGTTAATGAGAGAACCCCAGTTAATGAGAGAACCCCAGTTAATGAGAGAACCAGTTAATGAGAGAAACCCAGTTAATGAGAGGAACCCCAGTTAATGAGAGAAACCCAGTTAATGAGAGAAACCCAGTTAATGAGAGAAACCCAGTTAATGAGAGGAACCCAGTTAATGAGAGAAACCAGTTAATGAGAGAAACCCAGTTAATGAGAGGAACCCAGTTAATGAGAGAAACCCAGTTAATGAGAGAAACCCAGTTAATGAGAGAAACCCAGTTAATGAGAGAAACCCCAGTTAATGAGAGAAACCCCAGTTAATGGGAGAACCCCAGTTAATGAGAGAAACCCCAGTTAATGAGAGAAACCCCAGTTAATGAGAGGAAACCCAGTTAATGAGAGAACCCAGTTAATGAGAGAAACCCAGTTAATGAGAGAAACCCAGTTAATGAGAGAAACCCCAGTTAATGAGAGAAACCCAGTTAATGAGAGAAACCCAGTTAATGAGAGAAACCCAGTTAATGAGAGAACCCCCAGTTAATGAGAGGAACCCCAGTTAATGAGAGAAACCCCAGTTAATGAGAGAAACCCCAGTTAATGGAGGAAACCCAGTTAATGAGAGAAACCCAGTTAATGAGAGAAACCCCAGTTAATGAGAGAACCCAGTTAATGAGAGAACCCAGTTAATGAGAGGAACCCAGTTAATGAGAGAAACCAGTTAATGAGAGAAACCCAGTTAATGAGAGAACCCCAGTTAATGAGAGAAACCCAGTTAATGAGAGAACCCCAGTTAATGAGAGAAACCCAGTTAATGAGAGAACCCCAGTTAATGAGAGGAACCCCAGTTAATGAGAGAACCCAGTTAATGAGAGAGAACCCCAGTTAATGAGAGGAAACCCCAGTTAATGAGAGAAACCCAGTTAATGAGAGAAACCCCAGTTAATGAGAGAAACCCCAGTTAATGAGAGAAACCCCCAGTTAATGAGAGAAACCCAGTTAATGAGAGAAACCCAGTTAATGAGAGAAACCCAGTTAATGAGAGAACCCCAGTTAATGAGAGAACCCCAGTTAATGAGAGAACCCCAGTTAATGAGAGAAACCCAGTTAATGAGAGAAACCCAGTTAATGAGAGAAACCCAGTTAATGAGAGAACCCCAGTTAATGAGAGAAACCCAGTTAATGAGAGAAACCCAGTTAATGAGAGAAACCCAGTTAATGAGAGAAACCCCAGTTAATGAGAGAAACCCCAGTTAATGAGAGAAACCCCAGTTAATGAGAGAAACCCCAGTTAATGAGAGAAACCCAGTTAATGAGAGAAACCCAGTTAATGAGAGAAACCCAGTTAATGAGAGGAACCCCAGTTAATGAGAGAACCCCCAGTTAATGAGAGAACCCCCAGTTAATGGGAGAACCCCAGTTAATGGGGGGAACCCCAGTTAATGAGAGAACCCCCAGTTAATGAGGGAACCCCCAGTTAATGAGAGAACCCCCAGTTAATGAGAGAAACCCCAGTTAATGGGAGGAACCCCAGTTAATGAGAGAACCCCCAGTTAATGAGAGAACCCCAGTTAATGAGAGAACCCCAGTTAATGAGAGAACCCAGTTAATGAGAGAAACCCCAGTTAATGGGGGGAAACCCCAGTTAATGAGAGAACCCCCAGTTAATGAGGAACCCCAGTTAATGAGAGAACCCCCAGTTAATGAGAGAACCCCCAGTTAATGAGAGAAACCCCCAGTTAATGGGAGGAACCCCAGTTAATGGGAGGAACCCCAGTTAATGAGAGAACCCCAGTTAATGAGAGAACCCCCAGTTAATGAGAGAACCCCAGTTAATGAGAGAAACCCCAGTTAATGAGAGAAACCCCAGTTAATGAGAGAAACCCCAGTTAATGAGAGAAACCCAGTTAATGAGAGAACCCCCAGTTAATGGGAGGAACCCCCAGTTAATGAGAGAACCCCAGTTAATGAGAGAACCCCAGTTAATGAGAGAACCCCCAGTTAATGGGAGGAACCCCAGTTAATGGGGGGAACCCCCAGTTAATGAGAGAAACCCCCAGTTAATGAGAGAACCCCAGTTAATGGGAGAACCCCCAGTTAATGAGGGAACCCCAGTTAATGAGAGAAACCCCCAGTTAATGAGAGAAACCCCAGTTAATGGGAGGAACCCCAGTTAATGGGGAGAACCCCCAGTTAATGAGAGAACCCCAGTTAATGAGAGGAACCCCCAGTTAATGGGAGAACCCCCAGTTAATGGGAGAACCCCAGTTAATGAGAGAACCCCCAGTTAATGAGAGAACCCCAGTTAATGGGAGGAACCCCAGTTAATGGGGGGAACCCCAGTTAATGAGAGAACCCCCAGTTAATGAGAGAACCCCAGTTAATGAGAGAAACCCCAGTTAATGAGAGAAACCCCAGTTAATGAGAGAACCCCCAGTTAATGAGAGAAACCCAGTTAATGAGAGAACCCCAGTTAATGAGAGAACCCCCCAGTTAATGAGAGAAACCCCAGTTAATGGGAGGAACCCCAGTTAATGGGAGAACCCCCAGTTAATGAGAGAACCCCCAGTTAATGAGAGAAACCCCCAGTTAATGGGAGGAAACCCCAGTTAATGGGAGGAACCCCAGTTAATGGGAGAAACCCCCAGTTAATGAGAGAACCCCCAGTTAATGAGAGAACCCCCAGTTAATGAGTGAAACCCCAGTTAATGAGAGAAACCCAGTTAATGAGAGAAACCCAGTTAATGAGAGAAACCCAGTTAATGAGAGAAACCCAGTTAATGAGAGAACCCCCAGTTAATGAGAGAACCCCCCAGTTAATGAGAGAACCCCCAGTTAATGAGAGAACCCCCAGTTAATGGGAGAACCCCAGTTAATGGGGGGAACCCCCAGTTAATGGGAGAACCCCCAGTTAATGAGAGAACCCCCAGTTAATGAGAGAACCCCCAGTTAATGGGAGGAACCCCAGTTAATGGGGGGAACCCCCAGTTAATGAGAGAACCCCCCAGTTAATGGAGAGAACCCAGTTAATGGGGGGAACCCCAGTTAATGAGAGAACCCCCAGTTAATGAGAGAACCCCCAGTTAATGAGAGAACCCCCAGTTAATGAGAGAAACCCCAGTTAATGGGGGGAACCCCCAGTTAATGGGGAGAACCCAGTTAATGAGAGAAACCCCCAGTTAATGAGAGAACCCCCAGTTAATGAGAGAACCCCCCAGTTAATGAGAGAAACCCCAGTTAATGGGGGGAACCCCAGTTAATGAGAGAACCCCAGTTAATGAGAGAACCCCCAGTTAATGAGAGAAACCCCAGTTAATGGGAGAACCCCAGTTAATGGGGGGAACCCCCAGTTAATGAGAGAAACCCCAGTTAATGGGAGAACCCAGTTAATGGGAGGAACCCCCCAGTTAATGAGAGAAACCCCAGTTAATGAGAGAACCCCAGTTAATGAGAGAACCCCCAGTTAATGAGAGAACCCCAGTTAATGAGAGAAACCCCAGTTAATGGGGGGAACCCCCAGTTAATGAGAGAAACCCCAGTTAATGGGAGGAACCCCAGTTAATGGGGGGAACCCCCCAGTTAATGAGAGAACCCCAGTTAATGGGAGAAACCCCAGTTAATGAGAGAAACCCCAGTTAATGGAGAGAACCCCAGTTAATGGGGGAGAACCCCCAGTTAATGGGAGAAACCCCCAGTTAATGGGAGGAAACCCCAGTTAATGGGAGGAACCCCCAGTTAATGAGAGAACCCCCAGTTAATGAGAGAACCCAGTTAATGAGAGAACCCCCCAGTTAATGAGAGAACCCCCAGTTAATGGGAGGAACCCCAGTTAATGGGAGAACCCCAGTTAATGGAGAGAACCCCCAGTTAATGAGAGAACCCCAGTTAATGGGAGAACCCCAGTTAATGGGAGAACCCCAGTTAATGGGGGGAACCCCCAGTTAATGGGAGAACCCCCAGTTAATGAGAGAACCCCAGTTAATGGGAGAACCCCAGTTAATGAGAGAACCCAGTTAATGAGAGAAACCCCAGTTAATGAGAGGAACCCCCCAGTTAATGGGAGAACCCCCAGTTAATGAGAGAAACCCCAGTTAATGGGAGGAACCCCCAGTTAATGGAGAGAACCCCCAGTTAATGAGAGAACCCCCAGTTAATGAGAGAACCCCAGTTAATGGAGAGAAACCCCAGTTAATGAGAGAAACCCCAGTTAATGGGGGAGAACCCCAGTTAATGAGAGAAACCCCAGTTAATGGGAGGAACCCCAGTTAATGAGAGAACCCAGTTAATGAGAGAAACCCCAGTTAATGAGAGAACCCCCAGTTAATGGGGGGAACCCAGTTAATGAGAGAACCCCAGTTAATGAGGAGAACCCCAGTTAATGAGAGAACCCCAGTTAATGAGAGAAACCCAGTTAATGAGAGAAACCCAGTTAATGAGAGAAACCCAGTTAATGAGAGAACCCCAGTTAATGAGAGAAACCAGTTAATGAGAGAAACCCAGTTAATGAGAGAACCCCAGTTAATGAGAGAAACCCCAGTTAATGAGAGAAACCCAGTTAATGAGAGAACCCCAGTTAATGAGAGAAACCCAGTTAATGAGAGAAACCCAGTTAATGGGAGAACCCCAGTTAATGAGAGAACCCCCAGTTAATGAGAGAAACCCCCAGTTAATGAGAGAACCCAGTTAATGAGAGAAACCCCAGTTAATGAGAGAAACCCAGTTAATGAGAGAAACCCAGTTAATGAGAGAAACCCAGTTAATGGGAGAAACCCCAGTTAATGAGAGAAACCCAGTTAATGGGAGAACCCAGTTAATGAGAGAACCCAGTTAATGAGAGAAACCCAGTTAATGAGAGAAACCCCAGTTAATGAGAGAAACCCAGTTAATGAGAGAAACCCCAGTTAATGAGAGAAACCCAGTTAATGAGAGAAACCCAGTTAATGAGAGAAACCCAGTTAATGAGAGAACCCCAGTTAATGAGAGAAACCCAGTTAATGAGAGAACCCCAGTTAATGAGAGAAACCCAGTTAATGAGAGAAACCCAGTTAATGAGAGAAACCCAGTTAATGAGAGAAACCCAGTTAATGAGAGAAACCCCAGTTAATGAGAGAAACCCCAGTTAATGAGAGAAACCCAGTTAATGAGAGAAACCCAGTTAATGAGAGAAACCCAGTTAATGAGAGAACCCCAGTTAATGAGAGAAACCCCAGTTAATGAGAGAACCAGTTAATGAGAGAAACCCAGTTAATGAGAGAAACCCAGTTAATGAGAGAAACCCAGTTAATGAGAGAACCCCAGTTAATGAGAGAAACCCCAGTTAATGAGAGAAACCCAGTTAATGAGAGAAACCCAGTTAATGAGAGAAACCCAGTTAATGAGAGAAACCCAGTTAATGAGAGAAACCCAGTTAATGAGAGGAACCCAGTTAATGAGAGAAACCCAGTTAATGAGAGAAACCCAGTTAATGAGAGAACCCCAGTTAATGAGAGAAACCCAGTTAATGAGAGAAACCCAGTTAATGAGAGAAACCAGTTAATGAGAGAAACCCAGTTAATGAGAGAAACCCCAGTTAATGAGAGAAACCCAGTTAATGAGAGAAACCCAGTTAATGAGAGAAACCCAGTTAATGAGAGAAACCCAGTTAATGAGAGAAACCCCCAGTTAATGAGAGAAACCCCAGTTAATGGGAGAACCCCAGTTAATGAGAGAACCCAGTTAATGAGAGAAACCCAGTTAATGAGAGAACCCCAGTTAATGAGAGAAACCCAGTTAATGGGAGAAACCCCAGTTAATGAGAGAAACCCCAGTTAATGAGAGAAACCCAGTTAATGAGAGAACCCCAGTTAATGAGAGAAACCCCAGTTAATGAGAGAAACCCCAGTTAATGAGAGAAACCCCAGTTAATGAGAGAAACCCAGTTAATGAGAGAACCCCCAGTTAATGAGAGAAACCCCAGTTAATGAGAGAAACCCCAGTTAATGAGAGAAACCCCAGTTAATGAGAGAAACCCCAGTTAATGAGAGAAACCCCAGTTAATGAGAGAAACCCAGTTAATGAGAGAAACCCAGTTAATGAGAGAACCCCAGTTAATGAGAGAAACCCCAGTTAATGAGAGAAACCCAGTTAATGAGAGAAACCCCCAGTTAATGAGAGAAACCCCAGTTAATGAGAGAAACCCCCAGTTAATGAGAGAAACCCCAGTTAATGAGAGAAACCCCAGTTAATGAGAGAAACCCCAGTTAATGAGAGAAACCCCAGTTAATGAGAGAAACCCAGTTAATGAGAGAAACCCCAGTTAATGAGAGAACCCCAGTTAATGGGAGAACCCCAGTTAATGAGAGAAACCCCAGTTAATGAGAGAAACCCCAGTTAATGAGAGAAACCCAGTTAATGAGAGAAACCCCAGTTAATGAGAGAAACCCCAGTTAATGAGAGAACCCCCAGTTAATGAGAGAACCCCCAGTTAATGAGAGAAACCCAGTTAATGAGAGAAACCCCCAGTTAATGAGAGAAACCCCAGTTAATGAGAGGAACCCCAGTTAATGAGAGAAACCCCAGTTAATGGGAGAAACCCCAGTTAATGAGAGAAACCCAGTTAATGAGAGGAACCCAGTTAATGAGAGAAACCCCAGTTAATGAGAGAACCCCCAGTTAATGAGAGAACCCCCAGTTAATGAGAGAACCCCAGTTAATGAGAGAAACCCAGTTAATGAGAGAAACCCAGTTAATGAGAGAAACCCCAGTTAATGAGAGAAACCCCAGTTAATGAGAGAAACCCCCAGTTAATGAGAGAACCCCAGTTAATGAGAGAACCCCCAGTTAATGAGAGAACCCCAGTTAATGAGAGAACCCCAGTTAATGAGAGAAACCCCAGTTAATGAGAGAACCCCAGTTAATGAGAGAACCCCAGTTAATGAGAGAACCCCAGTTAATGAGAGAAACCCAGTTAATGAGAGAACCCCAGTTAATGAGAGAAACCCCCAGTTAATGAGAGAAACCCCCAGTTAATGAGAGAACCCCAGTTAATGAGAGAACCCCAGTTAATGAGAGGAACCCCCAGTTAATGAGAGAACCCCCAGTTAATGGGAGGAACCCCAGTTAATGGGGGGAACCCCAGTTAATGAGAGAAACCCCCAGTTAATGAGGGAAACCCCAGTTAATGAGAGAAACCCCCAGTTAATGAGAGAAACCCCAGTTAATGGGAGGAACCCCAGTTAATGAGAGAACCCCAGTTAATGAGAGAACCCCCAGTTAATGGGAGGAAACCCCAGTTAATGAGAGAACCCCCAGTTAATGAGAGAACCCCCCAGTTAATGAGAGAAACCCCAGTTAATGAGAGAACCCCAGTTAATGGGGAGAACCCCCAGTTAATGAGAGAACCCCCAGTTAATGAGAGAACCCCCAGTTAATGAGAGAACCCCCAGTTAATGGAGGAAACCCCAGTTAATGAGAGAAACCCCAGTTAATGAGAGAACCCCCAGTTAATGAGAGAACCCCAGTTAATGAGAGAACCCCCAGTTAATGAGAGAACCCCAGTTAATGGGGGGAACCCCCCAGTTAATGGGAGAACCCCCAGTTAATGAGAGAACCCCAGTTAATGGGAGAACCCCAGTTAATGGGAGAACCCCCAGTTAATGAGAGAACCCCCAGTTAATGAGAGAAACCCCCAGTTAATGGGAGAACCCCAGTTAATGAGAGAACCCCAGTTAATGAGAGAACCCCCAGTTAATGAGAGAACCCCCAGTTAATGAGAGAACCCCAGTTAATGAGAGAACCCCAGTTAATGGAGAACCCAGTTAATGAGAGAACCCCAGTTAATGAGAGAACCCCAGTTAATGAGAGAACCCCAGTTAATGGGAGAACCCCAGTTAATGAGAGAACCCCAGTTAATGAGAGAACCCCAGTTAATGAGAGAACCCCAGTTAATGAGAGAACCCCCAGTTAATGAGAGAAACCCCAGTTAATGAGAGAACCCCAGTTAATGAGAGAACCCCAGTTAATGAGAGAACCCAGTTAATGAGAGAACCCCAGTTAATGAGAGAACCCCCAGTTAATGAGAGAAACCCAGTTAATGGAGAACCCCAGTTAATGAGAGAACCCCAGTTAATGAGAGAACCCCAGTTAATGAGAGAACCCCAGTTAATGAGAGAACCCCCAGTTAATGGGGGAACCCCAGTTAATGAGAGAACCCCAGTTAATGAGAGAACCCCAGTTAATGAGAGAACCCCCAGTTAATGAGAGAACCCCAGTTAATGAGAGAACCCCAGTTAATGAGGAACCCAGTTAATGAGAGAACCCCAGTTAATGAGAGAACCCAGTTAATGAGAGAAACCCCAGTTAATGAGAGAACCCCAGTTAATGAGAGAACCCCAGTTAATGAGAGAAACCCCAGTTAATGAGAGAACCCCAGTTAATGAGAGAACCCAGTTAATGAGAGAACCCAGTTAATGGGGAACCCCAGTTAATGAGAGAAACCCCAGTTAATGAGAGAACCCCAGTTAATGAGAGAACCCCAGTTAATGGGAGAACCCCAGTTAATGGGAGGAACCCCCAGTTAATGAGAGAAACCCCAGTTAATGGGAGGAACCCCAGTTAATGGGGAGAACCCCAGTTAATGAGAGAACCCCCAGTTAATGAGAGAAACCCCAGTTAATGAGAGAACCCCAGTTAATGAGAGAAACCCCAGTTAATGGGAGAACCCCAGTTAATGGGAGGAACCCAGTTAATGAGAGAACCCCCAGTTAATGAGAGAAACCCCAGTTAATGAGAGAACCCCCAGTTAATGAGAGAAACCCCAGTTAATGGGAGGAACCCCAGTTAATGAGAGAACCCCAGTTAATGAGAGAAACCCCCAGTTAATGAGAGAAACCCCAGTTAATGGGAGGAACCCCAGTTAATGAGAGAACCCCCCAGTTAATGAGAGAAACCCCAGTTAATGGGAGAACCCCAGTTAATGGAGGAACCCCCAGTTAATGAGAGAACCCCAGTTAATGAGAGAACCCCCAGTTAATGGGAGAACCCCCAGTTAATGAGAGAAACCCCAGTTAATGGGAGGAACCCCAGTTAATGAGAGAACCCCAGTTAATGAGAGAACCCCCAGTTAATGAGAGAACCCCAGTTAATGAGAGAACCCCCAGTTAATGAGAGAAACCCCAGTTAATGGGGGGAACCCCCAGTTAATGAGAGAACCCCCAGTTAATGGAGAGAACCCCAGTTAATGAGAGAAACCCAGTTAATGAGAGAACCCCCAGTTAATGGGGAGAACCCACGTTAATGAGAGAACCCCAGTTAATGGGAGAACCCCCAGTTAATGAGAGAAACCCCAGTTAATGAGAGAAACCCCAGTTAATGGGAGAACCCCAGTTAATGAGAGAACCCAGTTAATGAGAGAACCCCAGTTAATGAGAGAAACCCCAGTTAATGAGAGAACCCCAGTTAATGAGAGAAACCCAGTTAATGGGAGAACCCCAGTTAATGAGGAGAACCCCAGTTAATGAGAGAACCCCAGTTAATGAGAGAACCCCAGTTAATGAGAGAAACCCAGTTAATGAGAGAACCCCAGTTAATGAGAGAACCCCCAGTTAATGAGAGAAACCCAGTTAATGGGAGAACCCAGTTAATGGGAGAACCCCCAGTTAATGAGAGAAACCCCAGTTAATGGAGAACCCCAGTTAATGAGAGAAACCCCAGTTAATGAGAGAAACCCCAGTTAATGAGAGAAACCCCAGTTAATGAGAGAAACCCCAGTTAATGGGAGAACCCAGTTAATGGGAGAACCCCCAGTTAATGAGAGAAACCCAGTTAATGAGAGAACCCAGTTAATGAGAGAAACCCAGTTAATGAGAGAACCCCAGTTAATGAGAGAAACCCCAGTTAATGAGAGAACCCCAGTTAATGGAGAACCCCAGTTAATGAGAGAAACCCCAGTTAATGAGAGAAACCCAGTTAATGGGAGAACCCCAGTTAATGAGAGAACTCCCAGTTAATGAGAGAAACCCAGTTAATGAGGAGAACCCCCAGTTAATGAGAGAAACCCAGTTAATGAGAGAACCCCAGTTAATGAGAGAAACCCAGTTAATGAGAGAGAACCCCAGTTAATGAGAGAAACCCCAGTTAATGAGAGAACCCCAGTTAATGAGAGAAACCCAGTTAATGAGAGAAACCCAGTTAATGAGAGAAACCCAGTTAATGAGAGAACCCAGTTAATGAGAGAAACCCAGTTAATGGGAGAACCCCAGTTAATGAGAGAAACCCCAGTTAATGAGAGAAACCCCAGTTAATGAGGAGAACCCCAGTTAATGAGAGAAACCCCAGTTAATGAGAGAAACCCCAGTTAATGAGAGAAACCCCAGTTAATGAGAGAAACCCCAGTTAATGAGAGAAACCCCAGTTAATGAGAGAACCCAGTTAATGGAGAAACCCCAGTTAATGAGAGAAACCCCAGTTAATGAGAGAAACCCAGTTAATGAGAGAAACCCAGTTAATGGGAGAAACCCCAGTTAATGAGAGAAACCCAGTTAATGAGAGAAACCCAGTTAATGGAGAACCCCAGTTAATGGGAGAACCCCCAGTTAATGAGAGAAACCCAGTTAATGAGAGAAACCCCAGTTAATGAGAGAACCCCAGTTAATGAGAGAAACCCAGTTAATGGGAGAAACCCCAGTTAATGAGAGAAACCCCAGTTAATGAGAGAAACCCCAGTTAATGAGAGAACCCCAGTTAATGAGAGAAACCCAGTTAATGAGAGAAACCCAGTTAATGAGAGAACCCCCCAGTTAATGAGAGAAACCCAGTTAATGAGAGAAACCCAGTTAATGAGAGAAACCCAGTTAATGAGAGAAACCCAGTTAATGAGAGAAACCCAGTTAATGAGAGAAACCCAGTTAATGAGAGAAACCCAGTTAATGAGAGAACCCAGTTAATGGGAGAAACCCCAGTTAATGAGAGAAACCCCAGTTAATGGGAGAAACCCCCCAGTTAATGAGAGAAACCCCAGTTAATGAGAGAAACCCCAGTTAATGAGAGAAACCCAGTTAATGGGAGAAACCCCCCAGTTAATGAGAGAAACCCCAGTTAATGAGAGAACCCCAGTTAATGAGAGAACCCCAGTTAATGAGAGAAACCCAGTTAATGAGAGAAACCCCAGTTAATGGGAGAAACCCAGTTAATGAGAGAAACCCAGTTAATGAGAGAAACCCAGTTAATGAGAGAACCCCAGTTAATGGGAGAAACCCAGTTAATGAGAGAAACCCAGTTAATGGGGGGAAACCCAGTTAATGAGAGAAACCCAGTTAATGGGAGAACCCCCAGTTAATGAGAGAAACCCAGTTAATGAGAGAAACCCAGTTAATGAGAGAAACCCAGTTAATGAGAGAACCAGTTAATGAGAGAACCAGTTAATGAGAGAAACCCAGTTAATGAGAGAAACCCAGTTAATGGAGAGAAACCCAGTTAATGAGAGAAACCCAGTTAATGAGAGAAACCCAGTTAATGAGAGAAACCCAGTTAATGAGAGAAACCCAGTTAATGAGAGAAACCCAGTTAATGAGAGAAACCCAGTTAATGAGAGAAACCCAGTTAATGAGAGAAACCCAGTTAATGAGAGAAACCCAGTTAATGAGAGAAACCCAGTTAATGAGAGAAACCCAGTTAATGAGAGAAACCCAGTTAATGAGAGAAACCCAGTTAATGAGAGAAACCCCAGTTAATGAGAGAAACCCAGTTAATGGGAGAAACCCCAGTTAATGAGAGAAACCCAGTTAATGAGAGAAACCCAGTTAATGAGAGAAACCCAGTTAATGAGAGAAACCCAGTTAATGAGAGAAACCCAGTTAATGAGAGAAACCCAGTTAATGAGAGAAACCCAGTTAATGGGAGAAACCCAGTTAATGAGAGAAACCCAGTTAATGGGGGGACCCAGTAGGAAACCCAGTTAATGGGGGGAACCCAGTTAATGGGGGGAACCCAGTTAATGGGGGGAACCCTCTCAGGACGGACAGACAGTAATAGGGGTCGTGTGTAAACCGACCTGTGCTGATTGGTTGCTCAGTCCGGTCCCCTCCAGGTCCAGAACCTCCAGAGTTCTGCTCGAGGCCACAGAGACCGCCAGCATCCCAGCAATCTGATCCCCTGAGAACCAGAACCAGTTCTTTGTTAGTTCTGTGTTAGTGTGTATCATTGTGTGTAAGTGTGTGTTGTGTGTGTGTTTGTATCAGTGTGTGTGTGTGTGTCAGTATGTGTATCAGTGTGTGTTAGAGTGTGTGTGTGTGTGTGTGTGTTTGTATCAGTGTGTGTGTGTGTGTGTGTCAGTATGTGTATCAGTGTGTGTTAGAGTGTGTGTGTGTGTGTGTGTGTGTGTGTGTGTTTGTATCAGTGTGTATCAGTGTGTGTGTGTTAGTGTGTGTTTGTGTGTGTGTTGTGTGTGTGTGTTTGTATCAGTGTGTGTGTGTGTCAGTATGTGTATCAGTGTGTGTTAGAGTGTGTGTGTGTGTGTGTTTGTATCAGTGTGTGTGTGTGTGTGTCAGTATGTGTATCAGTGTGTGTTAGAGTGTGTGTGTGTGTGTGTGTGTGTGTGTTTGTATCAGTGTGTATCAGTGTGTGTGTGTTAGTGGGTGTTTGTGTGTGTGTTGTGTGTGTGTGTTTGTATCAGTGTGTGTGTGTGTCAGTATGTGTATCAGTGTGTTTTAGAGTGTGTGTGTGTGTGTGTGTGTGTGTTTGTATCAGTGTGTATCAGTGTGTGTGTGTTAGTGTGTGTGTTTTTATCAGTGTGTATGTGTGTGTGTTAGTGTGTTTGTTTATATCAGTGTGTTTGTGTGTGTGTGTGTGTGTGTGTTAGTGTGTACCCAGAGGGTTGTAGTCCAGGTTCAGCACTCGGAGCTGAGAGCTGTGAGAGACGGCGACGGAGAGACGAGCCCAGCCTCTGGAGCTTATTCCTGGGTTTGCAGAGAGAGTGAGCTCCCTGAGACCTACACACACACACACACACACACACACACACACACACACACACACACACACACACACACACACACACACACACACACACACACACACACACACACACACACACACACACACACACACACACACACACACACACACACACACAGTTAAGAGTAAAGTTAAGGGTAAAGTTAAGAGGTTCTGACCCGATTTGTTCCCGGTATGAGGCAGCAGGCCACATATCAGTTAAGGGTAAATTTAAGGGTAAATATAAGAGTAAAGTTAAGGGGTTCTGACCCGACTTGTTCCCATCAGGAGGCAGCAGACCACAGATCAGTTAAGGGTAAAGTTAAGTGTAAAGTTAAGGGTTCTGTTAAGGGGTTCTGACCTGACTTGTTCCCATGAGGAGGCAGCAGACCACAGATCAGTCTCAGAGCTTCATCTCCCAGCAGGCAGTCTCCCAGCGAAAGTTAAGGTTAAGGGTAAAGTTAAGGGTTCTGTTAAGGGTTCTGACCTGACTTGTTCCCATCAGTAGGCAGCAGACCACAGATTAGTCTTAAGGCTTCGTCTCCCAGCAGACAGTCTCCCAGGGGAAAGTTAAGGTTAAGGGTAAAGTTAAGGGTTCTGTTAAGGGTTCTGTTAAGGGTTCTGACCTGACTTGTTCCCATGAGGAGGCAGCAGACCACAGATCAGTCTCAGAGCTTTGTCTCCCAGCAGGCAGTCTCCCAGGGGAAAGTTAAGGTTAAGGGTAAAGTTAAGGGTTCTGTTAAGGGTTCTGTTAAGGGGTTCTGACCTGACTTGTTCCCATGAGGAGGCAGCAGACCACAGATCAGTCTCAGAGCTTTGTCTCCCAGGGGAAAGTTAAGGTTAAGGGTAAAGTTAAGGGTTCTGTTAAGGGTTCTGACCTGACTTGTTCCCATCAGGAGGCAGCAGACCACAGATCAGTCTCAGAGCTTTGTCTCCCAGGGGAAAGTTAAGGTTAAGGGTAAAGTTAAGGGTTCTGTTAGGGGTTCTGACCTGACTTGTTCCCATCAGGAGGCAGCAGACCACAGATCAGTTAAGGGTAAAGTTAAGGGTAAAGTTAAGGGTTCTGTTAAGGGTTCTGACCTGACTTGTTCCCATCAGGAGGCAGCAGACCACAGATCAGTCTTAAGGCTTCGTCTCCCAGCAGGCAGTCTCCCAGATCCAGGCTCAGCAGCGCCGGGTGGGACGACAGAGCCGGGTTCAGCGTCACCAGGCCGGCGTCCAATAGGGGGCTGCCGTGGAGACTGAGGGGCGGGACCAGAGGATTATTGACCAATCAGACTACGTTTACATATTTATAATATATAGTACATGTGAGTGTGATTTCGTTTGGTATTAAACAGTATTTTCATTGTTACTCGACCTAGTTTTCTATCAAGTGAAGATTTGTTTACCGAGTGTTGATACATGCTCTAAATCAGCGATACTCAACCCACGGCTCCTTTAAGACTAGTTGCGGCTCTTTTAAGTCCCACTTAAAAAAAAATGTTTTATTAAAAAAAGATTTATTAAACAAAAAAAACAAAAAAAAACGAAAAAAAACAAACATTGTCAGCAGAATTCATCAACATTTCATTTTCACTCACAAGTCACACATCAGTCGATTAAGCCCCCCCATCCCTCTGAACAACCAATCACACATTATTTCAGGTTTCGCGCTCTGATTGCAGGAATATAGGAAACGAAAATATGAAGAGGAATATCGAACATTTCAAGAGGACTGGGAACTCGAGTTTTTCTTCGTCTCCACCGGTTCGGGAAAATGCATCTGCCTGCTTTGTGACAACGTCATTTCACAATTTAAAAGGTTCAATTTGCAGCGCCATCACGACACAACACACCCGAAGTTCAGTACCGACTTTCCGAAAGGTGGAGAGCTGAGGGCGGAAAAGCTGGCGAGACTCAAACAGAACCGAACCGCTCAAAAAAACGTATTCCACACTAATACGAGTGAAAGAGCGACAGAGGCATCCTGTGGTGATCAGTACACATGCTGTCTGTTATCTGTTGCTATGGGCAGTGGTGATCAGTAAACATGCTGTCTGTTATCTGTTGCTATGGGCAGTGGTGATCAGTACACATGCTGTCTGTTATCTGTTGCTATGGGCAGTGGTGATCAGTACACATGCTGTCTGTTATCTGTTGCTATGGGCAGTGGTGATCAGTAAACATGCTGTCTGTTATCTGTTGCTATGGGCAGTGGTGATCAGTACACATGCTGTCTGTTATCTGTTGCTATGGGCAGTGGTGATCAGTACACATGCTGTCTGTTATATGTTGCTATGGGCAGTGGTGATCAGTACACATGCTGTCTGTTATCTGTTGCTATGGGCAGTGGTGATCAGTACACATGCTGTCTGTTATCTGTTGCTATGGGCAGTGGTGATCAGTAAACATGCTGTCTGTTATCTGTTGCTATGGGCAGTGATGATCAGTACACATGCTGTCTGTTATCTGTTGCTATGGGCAGTGGTGATCAGTACACATGCTGTCTGTTATCTGTTGCTATGGGCAGTGATGATCAGTACACATGCTGTCTGTTATCTGTTGCTATGGGCAGTGGTGATCAGTAAACATGCTGTCTGTTATCTGTTGCTATGGGCAGTGGTGATCAGTACACATGCTGTCTGTTATCTGTTGCTATGGGCAGTGGTGATCAGTACACATGCTGTCTGTTATCTGTTGCTATGGGCAGTGGTGATCAGTACACATGCTGTCTGTTATCTGTTGCTATGGGCAGTGGTGATCAGTACACATGCTGTCTGTTATCTGTTGCTATGGGCAGTGGTGATCAGTAAACATGCTGTCTGTTATCTGTTGCTATGGGCAGTGATGATCAGTACACATGCTGTCTGTTATCTGTTGCTATGGGCAGTGGTGATCAGTACACATGCTGTCTGTTATCTGTTGCTATGGGCAGTGGTGATCAGTAAACATGCTGTCTGTTATCTGTTGCTATGGGCAGTGGTGATCAGTACACATGCTGTCTGTTATCTGTTGCTATGGGCAGTGGTGATCAGTACACATGCTGTCTGTTATCTGTTGCTATGGGCAGTGGTGATCAGTAAACATGCTGTCTGTTATCTGTTGCTATGGGCAGTGGTGATCAGTAAACATGCTGTCTGTTATCTGTTGCTATGGGCAGTGGTGATCAGTACACATGCTGTCTGTTATCTGTTGCTATGGGCAGTGATGATCAGTAAACATGCTGTCTGTTATCTGTTGCTATGGGCAGTGGTGATCAGTACACATGCTGTCTGTTATCTGTTGCTATGGGCAGTGGTGATCAGTACACATGCTGTCTGTTATCTGTTGCTATGGGCAGTGGTGATCAGTAAACATGCTGTCTGTTATCTGTTGCTATGGGCAGTGGTGATCAGTAAACATGCTGTCTGTTATCTGTTACTATGGGCAGTGGTGATCAGTAAACATGCTGTCTGTTATCTGTTGCTATGGGCAGTGGTGATCAGTAAACATGCTGTCTGTTATCTGTTGCTATGGGCAGTGGTGATCAGTACACATGCTGTCTGTTATCTGTTGCTATGGGCAGTGATGATCAGTAAACATGCTGTCTGTTATCTGTTGCTATGGGCAGTGGTGATCAGTACACATGCTGTCTGTTATCTGTTGCTATGGGCAGTGTGATCAGTAAACATGCTGTCTGTTATCTGTTGCTATGGGCAGTGGTGATCAGTAAACATGCTGTCTGTTATCTGTTGCTATGGGCAGTGATGATCAGTAAACATGCTGTCTGTTATCTGTTGCTATGGGCAGTGGTGATCAGTAACACATGCTGTCTGTTATCTGTTGCTATGGGCAGTGTGATCAGTAAACATGCTGTCTGTTATCTGTTGCTATGGGCAGTGGTGATCAGTACACATGCTGTCTGTTATCTGTTGCTATGGGCAGTGGTGATCAGTACACATGCTGTCTGTTATCTGTTGCTATGGGCAGTGGTGATCAGTAAACATGCTGTCTGTTATCTGTTGCTATGGGCAGTGATGATCAGTAAACATGCTGTCTGTTATCTGTTGCTATGGGCAGTGGTGATCAGTACACATGCTGTCTGTTATCTGTTGCTATGGGCAGTGATGATCAGTAAACATGCTGTCTGTTATCTGTTGCTATGGGCAGTGGTGATCAGTACACATGCTGTCTGTTATCTGTTGCTATGGGCAGTGGTGATCAGTACACATGCTGTCTGTTATCTGTTGCTATGGGCAGTGGTGATCAGTAAACATGCTGTCTGTTATCTGTTGCTATGGGCAGTGGTGATCAGTAAACATGCTGTCTGTTATCTGTTGCTATGGGCAGTGGTGATCAGTAAACATGCTGTCTGTTATCTGTTGCTATGGGCAGTGGTGATCAGTAAACATGCTGTCTGTTATCTGTTGCTATGGGCAGTGGTGATCAGTACACATGCTGTCTGTTATCTGTTGCTATGGGCAGTGATGATCAGTAAACATGCTGTCTGTTATCTGTTGCTATGGGCAGTGGTGATCAGTAAACATGCTGTCTGTTATCTGTTGCTATGGGCAGTGGTGATCAGTAAACATGCTGTCTGTTATCTGTTGCTATGGGCAGTGGTGATCAGTAAACATGCTGTCTGTTATCTGTTGCTATGGGCAGTGGTGATCAGTACACATGCTGTCTGTTATCTGTTGCTATGGGCAGTGATGATCAGTAAACATGCTGTCTGTTATCTGTTGCTATGGGCAGTGGTGATCAGTACACATGCTGTCTGTTATCTGTTGCTATGGGCAGTGGTGATCAGTACACATGCTGTCTGTTATCTGTTGCTATGGGCAGTGGTGATCAGTAAACATGCTGTCTGTTATCTGTTGCTATGGGCAGTGGTGATCAGTACACATGCTGTCTGTTATCTGTTGCTATGGGCTGTGATGATCAGTAAACATGCTGTCTGTTATCTGTTGCTATGGGCAGTGGTGATCAGTACACATGCTGTCTGTTATCTGTTGCTATGGGCAGTGGTGATCAGTAAACATGCTGTCTGTTATCTGTTGCTATGGGCAGTGGTGATCAGTAAACATGCTGTCTGTTATCTGTTGCTATGGGCAGTGGTGATCAGTAAACATGCTGTCTGTTATCTGTTGCTATGGGCAGTGGTGATCAGTAAACATGCTGTCTGTTATCTGTTGCTATGGGCAGTGGTGATCAGTACACATGCTGTCTGTTATCTGTTGCTATGGGCAGTGGTGATCAGTAAACATGCTGTCTGTTATCTGTTGCTATGGGCAGTGGTGATCAGTACACATGCTGTCTGTTATCTGTTGCTATGGGCTGTGATGATCAGTAAACATGCTGTCTGTTATCTGTTGCTATGGGCAGTGGTGATCAGTACACATGCTGTCTGTTATCTGTTGCTATGGGCAGTGGTGATCAGTAAACATGCTGTCTGTTATCTGTTGCTATGGGCAGTGGTGATCAGTAAACATGCTGTCTGTTATCTGTCGCTATGGGCAGTGATGATCAGTAAACATGCTGTCTGTTATCTGTTGCTATGGGCTGTGATGATCAGTAAACATGCTGTCTGTTATCTGTTGCTATGGGCAGTGGTGATCAGTAAACATGCTGTCTGTTATCTGTTGCTATGGGCAGTGGTGATCAGTAAACATGCTGTCTGTTATCTGTCGCTATGGGCTGTGATGATCAGTAAACATGCTGTCTGTTATCTGTTGCTATGGGCAGTGGTGATCAGTAAACATGCTGTCTGTTATCTGTTGCTATGGGCAGTGGTGATCAGTAAACATGCTGTCTGTTATCTGTTGCTATGGGCAGTGGTGATCAGTAAACATGCTGTCTGTTATCTGTTGCTATGGGCAGTGGTGATCAGTACACATGCTGTCTGTTATCTGTTGCTATGGGCAGTGGTGATCAGTAAACATGCTGTCTGTTATCTGTCGCTATGGGCAGTGGTGATCAGTACACATGCTGTCTGTTATCTGTCGCTATGGGCAGTGGTGATCAGTACACATGCTGTCTGTTATCTGTTGCTATGGGCAGTGGTGATCAGTACACATGCTGTCTGTTATCTGTTGCTATGGGCAGTGGTGATCAGTAAACATGCTGTCTGTTATCTGTTGCTATGGGCAGTGGTGATCAGTACACATGCTGTCTGTTATCTGTTGCTATGGGCAGTCAGCAATGTGTGTTTTGTGGTTGCAGTGAAAATAATAAATCACAGTTATTGCACATTATGCTTTCCATTCCTTAGTGACATATTGCTATTATCCGTATTCTCAAATGCATCATGGTTTCAGGGAAGGAGCGTGTTCGGATCGTGGCTCCTGATTAGGACCAGGTTGAGTACCACTGCTCTAAAGCATCAACACTAAACAACGTTTAAACAAACCAAACAGATGTCCCCCTGTACTCACAACAGCGCCTGCAGTGATTGGTTGCTGCTCAGAGCCTGGGCCAGCTGATTGGTCCGGCTCAGGCTGGAGACCACGCCCAGGTTCAGGTTGAGCTGAGCGAGAGAGCGAGACGAAGCCACGCAGAAACACACCTGCTGGAAGGCCACGTCTGAGAGCTGGCAGCCTCTGACGGAGAGGAGGCGCACCACGTCCTCCTGGAGGCGCTGGCAGATGTCCTGCACCTCCTCCCCCGACAGGAGCTCGCCTGTGATCTGGATGGAGGCCGGGAGCATCCTAGGCACTCTTTAAAGGGATAGGGATACACAGGAGGGGACTCTTTAAAGTAGAGACACTACATACTGATATACACCTGAACATCAGCAGGAGAGGACTCTTTAAAGTAGAGACACTACATACTGATATACACCTGAACATCAGCAGGAGAGGACTCTTTAAAGTAGAGACACTACACACTGATATACAGCTGAACATCAGCAGGAGAGGACTCTTTAAAGTAGAGACACTACATACTGATATACACCTGAACATCAGCAGGAGAGGACTCTTTAAAGTAGAGACACTACACACTGATATACACCTGAACATCAGCAGGAGAGGACTCTTTAAAGTAGAGACACTACATACTGATATACACCTGAACATCAGCAGGAGAGGACTCTTTAAAGTAGAGACACTACATACTGATATACACCTGAACGTCAGCAGGAGAGGACTCTTTAAAGTAGAGACACTACATACTAATATACACCTGATCATCAGCAGGAGAGGACTCTTTAAAGTAGCTATACGCTGAAAGTTGTTCACTAAAACTCCATCTCCCAGGAGGCTTTGCTCCATGTGGTTTCCTGTATCATGTTCCGGAGTTGTGTTACAGGTGTAACACAAATAATATGTTAACATCATGTGTTATCATAAGATGAAGTATAAGATATATATACATATATATTAATAATATCTGTTATCAACAGGATGATGGTGAATAAAGACAGAAGTGCTGATCAGCTGATTGGCTGAAATAAGATAAAAGAACTTGCTTATTAATGACGGGTCATCTGCTGGGCCCTGATTGGCTGAACACAGATCAATTCACCTGGTTATTGGTGATCGATCAGCTCACGCGACTCTCACAAGCTGATGTCATCGTGCCGGTTCTGATCATCGGACATCACGGGAAGGGGGACCGGGAGGAGGACCGGGGACGGGGGGTCTGTTCCCCGCAGAGAGGGCCGGGGACGGTGCGCTGAGGCGGGCGGAGGCTCGGCGGTGAGTCGGTCTGAGTCCCGGTGAGTTCCTGCAGGTGAACCGTTACTATGAGACACAGAGAGGCGAGAGGAGGAGGATCACTCCGCCCGGGTTACCGGGACCGGGGAGAGACTCAATATCATAATGATGATAATAATAATAATAATAATAATAATAATAATAATATATAATTAATAATAATAATAATAATAATATAATAATATATAATAATAATAATATATAATGATATATAATAATAATAATAATGATATAATAATAATAATAATTAATAATAATAATAATATATAATAATAATGATAATAATAATAATAATAATAATGATAATAATAATAATAATAATGATAATAATAAATAATAATAATTAATAATAATAATAATAATAATAATAATATATAATGATGATAATAATAATAATAATAATTAAAACAATAATGATCATAAGAAATAATAATATGAAAAAAGGAAGAGAGTAAAAATAATGTTATAGTGGTCAATAATAATAGTTTGCTATTTTTGTATACATATAAAATATTATAATGTTTTATTTTATGTTTTATTCACCTTTAAATTAATTATTGATGATTTGATCTCATCGATGATCGTCTTATCAGAGGGTGGGTGTCTCATCGTCTTATCAGAGGGTGGGTGTCTCATCGTCTTATCAGAGGGTGGGTGTCTCATCGTCTTATCAGAGGGTGGGTGTCTCATCGTCTTATCAGAGGGGGGGTGTCTCATCGTCTTATCAGAGGGTGGGTGTCTCATCGTCTTATCAGAGGGGGGGTGTCTCATCGTCTTATCAGAGGGTGGGTGTCTCATCGTCTTATCAGAGGGTGGGTGTCTCATCGTCTTATCAGAGGGTGGGTGTCTCATCGTCTTATCAGAGGGTGGGTGTCTCATCGTCTTATCAGAGGGTGGGTGTCTCATCGTCTTATCAGAGGGGGGTGTCTCATCGTCTTATCAGAGGGTGGGTGTCTCATCGTCTTATCAGAGGGTGGGTGTCTCATCGTCTTATCAGAGGGTGGGTGTCTCATCGTCTTATCAGAGGGGGGTGTCTCATCGTCTTATCAGAGGGGGGGTGTCTCATCGTCTTATCAGAGGGTGGGTGTCTCATCGTCTTATCAGGGTGGGTGTCTCATCGTCTTATCAGAGGGTGGGTGTCTCATCGTCTTATCAGAGGGTGGGTGTCTCATCGTCTTATCAGAGGGTGGGTGTCTCATCGTCTTATCAGAGGGTGGGTGTCTCATCGTCTTATCAGAGGGTGGGTGTCTCATCGTCTTATCAGAGGGTGGGTGTCTCATCGTCTTATCAGAGGGTGGGTGTCTCATCGTCTTATCAGAGGGTGGGTGTCTCATCGTCTTATCAGAGGGTGGGTGTCTCATCGTCTTATCAGAGGGTGGGTGTCTCATCGTCTTATCAGAGGGTGGGTGTCTCATCGTCTTATCAGAGGGGGGGTGTCTCATCGTCTTATCAGAGGGTGGGTGTCTCATCGTCTTATCAGAGGGTGGGTGTCTCATCGTCTTATCAGAGGGTGGGTGTCTCATCGTCTTATCAGAGGGTGGGTGTCTCATCGTCTTATCAGAGGGTGGGTGTCTCATCGTCTTATCAGAGGGTGGGTGTCTCATCGTCTTATCAGAGGGTGGGTGTCTCATCGTCTTATCAGAGGGTGGGTGTCTCATCGTCTTATCAGAGGGTGGGTGTCTCATCGTCTTATCAGAGGGTGGGTGTCTCATCGTCTTATCAGAGGGTGGGTGTCTCATCGTCTTATCAGAGGGTGGGTGTCTCATCGTCTTATCAGAGGGTGGGTGTCTCATCGTCTTATCAGAGGGGGGGTGTCTCATCGACGATCCTCTTATCAGGGTCTCTCGAGAGCATGAATACAATAAAACTCATTTAATTCAGATTTATTTCAACAATAGCATTAAATCCTGATCGGAGTGACACGTCTTCTCCTCTCCGTCAATAGACGATCTTTACGGTGGTGACGTCACAGCGCGCTGAGCACTTTATCTCCTCAGCCTGTGACGTCACCACGTACAGAGAAACAACATCATGTTAAAACAGATCTAATTATAATGATTATTGATCAAAATAACAGCTTAAAACATTATTATCCTGATGTGTATCATTATTGTGTTGTAATCAATGATTGTATTAAACAGTAATGCTTTATTTAGTTCCTTTAATTCAATCCCAGGTATTCTTGTTATGTTGTTTGTATTCATCATTTGGCGCGCTCTTCATATTTATAACATTTTATAAGATTCACTAAAAACCTGCCTCGTGTTGATTTGCTCGTGTATTAAACCCCGTGGTTTGTAAACCGTGTTGTCAATAAAGATAAGACAAAAAACAGTGGATGCGGCTCCGTGACATACCCGGAAGTGTCCCGTTCAGTAGGCTAGCAGCTAGCAGCTAACACCTGGAGCTCCGGACAGACAGGTGAGCCGACAGACCGACAGCAAGGCAGGTGAGAAGCGTTTCATCTGGGGGCGGGGAGTGTTTCATCAGCCGTTAGCTCCGCTAGCGCCGTTAGCTCCGCTTAGCGCCGTTAGCTCCGCTAGCTCCGTTAGCGCCGTTAGCGCCGCTAGCTCCGTTAGCTCCGCTAGCTCCGCTAGCTCCGCTAGCTCCGTTAGCTTCTCCAGCTGCTGAAAACAGAGTCAGCTGTTAAACGAGCTTCTGTGTGTTTTCCAGCACGAGAGGAATAACATCATTATCTCTACTAACTACGGTCACAACCGCTCTGACGCAATCAGACCGCGACACACTATAATGTACACACTTCATTATCTCTGCTGACTATAACTAACGAACTAATGAAGTGTCCTCTCGATGAATGAAGTGTCCTCTCGATGATTGAAGTGTCCTCTCGATGATTGAAGTGTCCTCTCGATGAATGAAGTGTCCTCTCGATGATTGAAGTGTCCTCTCGATGATTGAAGTGTCCTCTCGATGAATGAATGAAGTGTCCTCTCGATGAATGAATGAAGTGTCCTCTCGATGAATGAATGAAGTGTCCTCTCGATGAATGAATGAAGTGTCCTCTCGATGAATGAATGAAGTGTCCTCTCGATGAATGAAGTGTCCTCTCGATGAATGAAGTGTCCTCTCGATGAATGAATGAAGTGTCCTCTCGATGAATGAATGAAGTGTCCTCTCGATGAATGAATGAAGTGTCCTCTCGATGAATGAAGTGTCCTCTCGATGAATGAAGTGTCCTCTCGATGAATGAAGTGTCCTCTCGATGAATGAAGTGTCCTCTCGTGTGTCCTCAGGCTCTGTGGATGGAAGTGTGGAGCTCTGCGATGGGACCGGAGAGAGTGTTGCCGAACTCTGAGGACGACCTGGGGGGAGACGAGAGACCTGGAGCCCTGCTGCCTGTGTGGGGGGGAGGGGGGGGGGAGGGGGGAGATGGAGGGGGGGGACGAGGAGGAGGAAGAGGATAACAACAATGATGGAGGAGGGTATTATTACCAGCCTCTGAACCAGGAGGCGGAGGGACACTCTCTCCCCCCCGAGCAGCCGGGGGAGGACGGGGAGGAGGAGGGAGACGCACCCCCCTTAACGGAGCAGCTGCAGCAGGTGCAGCTCAGGATACAGGTGAGGCCTGAACACACCTGAGCAACCACACACCTGGGGCCTCATGGACACGCCGTGCGTAGGGTTCACGTGGGACGGTTGCTTACGTAGATCGGTTCAGGAATGTTTTCCGACTCACCAAACATTGCGTACCGGCGAGGAAAGTGCGTACGGCACTTCCTACGCCGGCTTCCCTTTATGAATCACAACCGACTCGAAATGCGGTGCGGCTTCACGAAACGCCCGTTCGTCCATCCGTCCGTCCTGACTGACTGACTGCAGGAGATGAGGACAGAAAGCCAAACCGACGTCTCACACGAGCCAGGTTCGGGTCTCTTGGGGAGGGGGAGATGGATCACATCGTTTGGTGGATGCAGCTTGAACAGAGCAGCAGCATGGAGGGCGTCTCGAATAAATCAGTGGACCACCCGAACGCACCACCCGAACGCACCACCACCCGGACGCACCACCACCCGGACGCACCACCACCCGGACGCACCACCACCCGGACGCACCACCACCCGGACGCACCACCACCCGAACGCACCACCGAACGCACCACCAAACGCACCTCCACCCGAACGCACCTCCACCCGAACGCACCTCCACCCGAACGCACCTCCACCCGAACGCACCACCGAACGTACCACCGAACGTACCACCCGATCGCACCACCACCCGAACCCACCTCCACCCGAACGCACCTCCACCCGAACGCACCTCCACCCGAACGCACCTCCACCCGAACGCACCTCCACCCGAACGCACCTCCACCCGAACGCACCTCCACCCGAACGCACCACCGAACGTATCACCCGAACGTATCACCCGGACGCACCACCCGGACGCACCACCACCCGAACCCACCACCACCCGAACGCACCTCCACCCGAACGCACCTCCACCCGAACGCACCTCCACCCGAACGCACCTCCACCCGAACGCACCTCCACCCGAACGCACCTCCACCCGAACGCACCTCCACCCGAACGCACCACCCAGACACCCGGACGCACCACCCGGACGCACCACCCGAATGCACGACCCGAACGCACCACCCGAACGCACCACCCGAACGCACCACTTGCACACCCTTACCTGCTGGCTTCCTGAGTAACACTGCTTGAACCTGTAATGACCTCAAGTTACTCTCCTCTCCTGCAGGACATGGGTATGCACCTCCCTGAAGCCCCTCCCTCAGAGAGTGAGGATGAAGAGGAGGAGGGGGCGTCGGCCCAGAGGAGCCGAGCCTCCATCCCCATGGACGAAGGTCAGACCCCAGAACTGTAGTTTACACATCAACACACATCAATACACATCTATACACATCAACACACCAACACACATCAATACACATCAACACACATCATACACATCTATACACATCAACACACCAACACACATCTATACACATCAACACACATCAATACACATCTATACACATCAACACACCAACACACATCAATACACATCAACACACATCAACACACATCTATACACATATAAATACTAGGGCCGTCAGTCGATTACAATATTTAATCGCGATTAATCGCACATTTTGTTTCTGTTCTAAACGTATTCTCTCTGAGCGGACACACATGCTTTATGCTCATGTTTATTATCGTTTGAACAATGACAAATATTCTCATGAATATTAAACACAACAACGTGTGTGTGTGTGTGTGTGTGTGTGTGTGTGTGTGTGTGTGTGTGTGTGTGTGTGTGTGTGTGTGTGTGTGGTGTGTGTGTGTGTGTGTGTGTGTGTGTGTGTGTGTGTGTGTGTGTGTGTGTGTGTGTGTGTGTGTGTGTGTGTGTGTGTGTGTGTGTTGTGTGTGTGTGTCGTGTGCGTGTGTGTGTGTGTGTGTGTGTGTGTGATGTGTGTGTGTGTGTGTGTGCATTGTTGTTGTCTCTCTCACACACACACACACACACACACACACACACACACACACACACACACACACACACGTTGTGTTCAATATTCATGAGAATATTTGTCATTGTTCAAACGATAATAAACATGAGCATAAAGCATGTGTGTCCGCTCAGATACAAAATGTGCGATGAACGATCATGAGATTAAATATTGTAATCGACTGACGGCCATAATAAATACACATCTATACACATACAGTGGGGCAAACGAGTATTCAGGCAGGTTCTCCCACTTATTGACGAGAGGCCTGTGACGTTCCCCCTGGTTCACTCCACGATGAGAGACGGGGGGGGGATCCAGAAATCACTTGGTGGGATTTTTAATAAATGTATTTGCACATTATGATGGAAAATAAGTATTTGGTCAAAAACAAGTTCCTCTCAACACTTTGTTATTTACCCTTTGTTGGCGATGACAGAGGTCAAAGGTGTTCTGTAGTCTCCACCAGGCGTTCACTGGGGCTGGTACGTTGGCCCGTTCCTCCAGGCAGACCTCCTCCAGAGCAGGGATGCTTTGGGGCTGTCGCTAGGCAACACGGACTCTCAACTCCCTCCACAGATGTTCTATGGGGTTGAGATCTGGAGACTGGCTAGGCCGCTCCAGGACCTTGAAATGCTTCTTACGAAGCCACTCCTTCGTTGCCCGGGCGGTGTGTTTGGGATCATTGTCATGCTGAAAGACCCAGCCACGTTTCATCTTCAATGCCCTTGCTGATGGAAGGAGGTTGTCACTCAAAATCTCACGACACATGGCCCCATTCATTCTTTCCTCTCCACGGATCAGTCGTCCTGGTCCCTTTGCAGAAAGCCCCAAAGCATGATGGTTCCAGCCCCAAAGCCTGATGGTCCCAGCCCCAAAGCCTTATGGTTCCAGCCCCAAAGCATGATGGTCCCAGCCCCGTGTTTCACAGCAGGTGGTCTTTGGAGGCAGCTCAGCATTCTTTCTCCTCCAAACAGTTCTATTGTGGTTTCATCTGACCAGATGACGTTCTCCCAATCCTCTTCTGGATCCTCTAATGCTCTCTAGCAGACTTCAGACGGGCCTGGTTCTGGATCCTCTAATGCTCTCTAGCAGACTTCAGACGGGCCTGGTTCTGGATCATCTAATGCTCTCTAGCAGACTTCAGACGGGCCTGGTTCTGGATCCTCTAATGCTCTCTAGCAGACTTCAGACGGGCCTGGTTCTGGATCCTCTAATGCTCTCTAGCAGACTTCAGACGGGCCTGGTTCTGGATCATCTGATGCTCTCTAGCAGACTTCAGACGGGCCTGGTTCTGGATCATCTAATGCTCTCTAGCAGACTTCAGACGGGCCTGGTTCTGGATCCTCTGATGCTCTCTAGCAGACTGCAGACGGGCCTGGTTCTGGATCCTCTGATGCTCTCTAGCAGACTCCAGACGGGCCTGGACATGTCCTGGCTTCAGCAGGGGGCCACGTCTGGCACTGCAGGGTTCGAGTCCCTGGCGGCGTAGTGTGCTACTGATGGCAGCCTTTGTGACTCTGGTCCCAGCTCTCTGCAGGTCATGGACTCGGTCCCCCCGTGTGGTTCTGGGTCTCTGCTCACCGGTCTTGTGATCCCGTTGACCCCACGGGGGGAGGTCTGCGTGGAGCCCCAGATCGAGGGAGATGATCAGGGGTCTTGTATGTTTCTTCACACCAAGCTGCTGACCTGTTGCAGATGCAGTCTTCCCAGCATGCTGCAGGTCTACATGTTGTCTCTGGTGTCCTTTGACAGCTCTCTGGTCTCGGCCACAGTGGAGTTTGGAGTGTGACGGTCTGAGGTCGTGGACAGGTGTCTTTTATACTGATAACGAGTTCAAAGAGGTTCCATTAGTACAGTTAACGAGTGGAGGACAGAGGAGGCTCTGAGAGGAGGACAGAGGAGGCTCTGAGAGGAGGACAGAGGAGGCTCTGAGAGGAGGACAGAGGAGGCTCTGAGAGGAGGACAGAGGAGGCTCTGAGAGGAGGACAGAGGAGGCTGTGAGAGGAGGAGGTTCAGGTCTGTGAGAGCCAGACATCTGGTTTGTTTGGAGGAGACCAAATACTTACTTTACCAATTCATTCATTAAGAATCCTACAAAGTGGCTTCCTGGACTCCTCCCCGCCTCTGTCTCTCATCGTGAAGTGAAGGAGGAGCATCACAGGCCTCCTCTCTCTAAGTGGGGAACAGCACAGCTGGTGGCTGACTGAATACTGTTCTGCCCCGCTGTACACATTTGGAGTGTTGTTGTTGTATGTTTAGAGTGTTGTTGTTGTTGTGGTTGTATGTTTAAAGTGTTGTTGTTGTTGTGGTTGTATGTTTAAAGTGTTGTTGTTGTTGTATGTTTAAAGTGTTGTTGTTGTTGTGGTTGTATGTTTAAAGTGTTGTTGTTGTTGTTGTATGTTTAAAGTGTTGTTGTTGTTGTTTAAAGTGTTGTTGTTGTTGTATGTTTAGAGTGTTGTTGTTGTATGTTTAGAGTGTTGTTGTTGTTGTGGTTGTATGTTTAAAGTGTTGTTGTTGTTGTTGTTTAAAGTGTTGTTGTTGTTGTATGTTTAGAGTGTTGTTGTTGTATGTTTAGAGTGTTGTTGTTGTTGTGGTTGTATGTTTAAAGTGTTGTTGTTGTATGTTTAAAGTGTTGTTGTTGTATGTTTAGAGTGTTGTTGTTGTATGTTTAAAGTGTTGTTGTTGTTGTGGTTGTATGTTTAAAGTGTTGTTGTTGTTGTATGTTTAAAGTGTTGTTGTTGTTGTGGTTGTATGTTTAAAGTGTTGTTGTTGTTGTTGTTGTATGTTTAAAGTGTTGTTGTTGTTGTATGTTTAGAGTGTTGTTGTTGTATGTTTAAAGTGTTGTTGTTGTTGTATGTTTAGAGTGTTGTTGTTGTATGTTTAGAGTGTTGTTGTTGTTGTGGTTGTATGTTTAAAGTGTTGTTGTTTAAAGTGTTGTTGTTGTTGTATGTTTAGAGTGTTGTTGTTGTATGTTTAGAGTGTTGTTGTTGTTGTGGTTGTATGTTTAAAGTGTTGTTGTTGTTGTTTAAAGTGTTGTTGTTGTTGTATGTTTAGTGTGTTGTTGTTGTATGTTTAGAGTGTTGTTGTTGTATGTTTAGAGTGTTGTTGTTGTATGTTTAGAGTGTTGTTGTTGTATGTTTAAAGTGTTGTTGTTGTATGTTTAGAGTGTTGTTGTTGTATGTTTAAAGTGTTGTTGTTGTATGTTTAAAGTGTTGTTGTTGTTGTGGTTGTATGTTTAAAGTGTTGTTGTTGTTGTTGTATGTTTAGAGTGTTGTTGTTGTTGTATGTTTAGAGTGTTGTTGTTGTATGTTTAGAGTGTTGTTGTTGTATGTTTAGAGTGTTGTTGTTGTATGTTTAGAGTGTTGTTGTTGTATGTTTAGAGTGTTGTTGTTGTATGTTTAGAGTGTTGTGGTTGTATGTTTAAAGTGTTGTTGTTGTATGTTTAAAGTGTTGTTGTTGTATGCTTAGAGTGTTGTTGTTGTATGTTTAGAGTGTTGTTGTTGTAGTATGTTTAGAGTGTTGTTGTTGTATGTTTAGGGTGTTGTTGTTGTATGTTTCAAGTGTTGTTGTTGTTGTTGTTGTTTACAGTGTTGTTGTAGTATGTTGATGGTTGTTCCCTGTGTCTCTTCAGACCACGTGGAGCTGGTGAAGCGCACCATGGCCGCCGTGGCTCTGCCGGCTCTCGTGGTTCCTCCGTGGGCCAAAGAGATCTCAGAGGACCAGTGGAAGGACATGGTGGAGAACACTCTGCAGAGCCATCAGAGGAACACCCTGACGCAGCTCAGCGGGCCCTGAACGCACCGCAGGGCCCTGCGACGCGGGGGCCCTGAACGCACCGCGGAGGGCCCTGAACGCACCACCACAGAAACAACCTTTACTGACCCTGAACGCACCACGAGGACGTCCACCTCTTCTGACCCCGAACGCACCACGAGGACGTCCACCTCTTCTGACCCTGAACGCACCACAAGGACGTCCACCTCTTCTGACCCCGAACGCACCACGAGGACGTCCACCTCTTCTGACCCCGAACGCACCACGAGGACGTCCACCTCTTCTGACCCCGAACGCACCACGAGGACGTCCACCTCTTCTGACCCCGAACGCACCACGAGGACGTCCACCTCTTCTGACCCCGAACGCACCACCAGGACGTCCACCTCTTCTGACCCTGAACGCACCACCAGGACGTCCACCTCTTCTGACCCCGAACGCACCACCAGGACGTCCACCTCTTCTGACCCCGAACGCACCACGAGGACGTCCACCTCTTCTGACGTCCACCTCTTCTGACCCTCGACCCCTGCGAACGCACCACCAGGACGTCCACCTCTTCTGACCCCGAACGCACCACCAGGACGTCCACCTCTTCTGACCCCGAACGCACCACCAGGACGTCCACCTCTTCTGACCCCGAACGCACCACGAGGACGTCCACCTCTTCTGACGTCCACCTCTTCTGACCCTGAACGCACCACCAGGACGTCCACCTCTTCTGACCCCGAACGCACCACCAGGACGTCCACCTCTTCTGACCCCGAACGCACCACGAGGACGTCCACCTCTTCTGACGTCCACCTCTTCTGACCCCTGAACGCACCACCAGGACGTCCACCTCTTCTGACCCCGAACGCACCACGAGGACGTCCACCTCTTCTGACGTCCACCTCTTCTGACCCTGAACGCACCACCAGGACGTCCACCTCTTCTGACCCTGAACGCACCACCAGGACGTCCACCTCTTCTGACCCTGAACGCACCACGACTTCTTCAGGGACCCTGGCCGAGGAGAATAACTGCGCGAGGATGGAAGCTGAATGTTTTAGATTTGTAACTTTAAGTCATGCGTATGTATTTCTCCATCCGAGTAAAGACTGGTTCAGGGACGCGGAGACATGTCCTTCATCAGGAACATGGAGCGGAGACATGTCCTTCATCAGGAACATGGAGCGGAGACATGTCCTTCATCAGGAACATGGAGCTTCTCCTTTCTTTATGCTTTTAATCTGCATTTTGTACAAACTCTGAAACTTGAAGACGCTCAAACCTTTGTTCATCTTTCCTGCAGAATAAAGTTTAAGTTAAGCTGTCATTTTAAAGATTAAAATAATCATTAATTACATTTAAGGTTTCTAACCTGATGGGTCATTCAGGGTCAAACGCAGTGTGGGAACTTTAAGCCTCTTGTTTTACGCTCTGTAACCTGAGCGTTCGTCATCCTTTCTTATTTTCATGTTTTCTTTAACATTCGGGTCTCTCCATCGGGAAGGAGTCAGGTATAAAACCCAGATGTTGCTCATGTAGAGGACGTCCAGCAGCGGGTGCTAGTGAGCCTCGCAGGTGGAGGTGCTGCAGCACCATCCCCCCCGTCCCGCGTCCATTCGCGGTGTCTCGCAGACCCCACGCAGTAACCCAGCTCTCACTGTCCGCTCCTCGAGCCCCACGGGGCAGAGCAGCGAGCCCCCCAACGTCCCCCAGACCCCACGCAGCATTCTCATCCGTTTGTCCTTAATAATAATTTCTATAGCGCCTTTCACGAAACCCAAGGACGCTTTACAATGAGAAGGAACACAACACAAAGTAATAATAATCATACAGATACATAGGCTGAAGAAAACAGAACAGGTTGCTGAGCACTGTGTATCAGTGGAGGCCGAAGGCCCGAGTGGACAGATGGTATTTTGTGAAGGTGTCCAGAGCGGCTGCATTCCTGACTCCAGAGGGCGGGGGCTGCGACACTGAAGGCTCTGTTGCCAAATGTTTTCAGCTTGGAGCGCTGGATGGAGAGCAGCAGGACCGCAGGTGACGAGAGGGGGTGTAGGGCTGAAGGAGGTCAGAGACGTATGCAGGGGCTAGGGAGTGGAGAGATGTGTAGGTTAGCAGGAGGAGTTTGTACTGGATGCCTGACCGGGAGCCAGTGAAGGTGGAGGGGGGGGGTGATGTGTTGCAGGGCTTAGTGCGGGTGAGGAGCCTGGCTGCAGAGTCCTGGACGTACTGGAGCCTGTCCAGGGCTTTGCTGGTGACCCCGAACAGAACTCCATTGCAGTAGTCCAGACGAGAGGAGATGAAGGTATGACTTAATGTTTCTGCAACGGGGTCGGGGAGAGAGGGCCGGAGTCTGGAGATGTTTCGAAGGTGAAAGAAAGCGGTTTTGACGGTAGACCTGATGTGGGAGTTGAAGGTGAGGCTTGAGTCCAGAGTGACGCCCAGGCTGCGAACCTCAGGGGGAGGGTGGATGGAGCCGCCATCGACGGGGAGGAGCAGATCTCCAACCTTCCGGAGCAGTGTGTTTGGGACCACAACCATGAGCTCTGTTTTGTTATTGTTGAGTTTTAGTAGATTTGTTGACAGCCAGGCTTGGATGTCGCGGAGGCAGTTGACTACTGAGGGTGGGGGTAGCTGGGATGATGGATTGGTACTGATGTAGAGTTGGGTGTCGTGGGCATAGGAGTGGAAGTTGAGACCATGTCGGGGGAGCATGTAGATGTTGAATAGAAGGGGGCCGAGCACTGAACCTTGCGGCACACCTTGGTTCACAGGGGCTGGGGGAGAGCTGGATTTTCCGATAGTCACAAACTGTGGAGGGGGCTCCAACAAGCCGTGGAGGACAGAGAGAATACACAGACTCTACAGGGATGCTGTGAGAAACCAATGTGAATCTATTCTTCCTCAACACTGCATCATGATCAGTGGAAATGGCCAAAGGGACCTTTCAAATATTTTTGGCCTTAAAATTAAATAAAACTGGAACGCTAAAATAATCTGTCCTTCACAAACACTTTGAGGAGAGACGTTTTTTAATCAAACTGTCTCCATGCTCTGATTGGTTAGCTGGCGGCGGCTCTGTTGTTATTGGTCAACCTCTTAGAGCTGTCCCGCCCCTTAGCCTATCACGCGCTAGTGTTCCAGAGTGATGTCACTATGTTCCTGAAGTAAACAAAGTCCAAAAAGGAAGATTCATTTATCCAGATTGGTCCCATGGAGATCATAGATCTCTTTTTCAGGCAGACCTGCACGATACCAAGACATTTAAGAAGACATCACATTCCGACTTCTCTTGAAGCTTCTTATTATAATGATTGTACATGAATATTGTGTGTGTGTGTGTGTGTGTGTGTGTGTGTGTGTGTGTGTGTGTGAACACAGAAACTGTGAAACATGTATCTCTTTTTATTCTTCTGTACACCAACATCTGTTCAAAGCAGCCTCTCATTTCATTAAAGCTCTCCTGAACTCTCCGTCTCGCCGCCATGTCTTCAACCTGACGGAATATAAGATATTCATTCATCATATAGCCATTGCGTTTCGGAGGATCTGAGAGCAAGTGAAACAGAAAGAGAAACGATGAAGCTGAGACGATCTTCATCGCGTTGCTGAAACATCGTCAGACTCTGGAATTAAGTCGTTAGATTCCGTTCTGAAGCTGAAATCAAGAAATCAGGAAGTTTTAGTTTTTAGAGAAGTGGGCGGGGCTAACAAACACCTGGAACGATTGACAGCCAATCACACGACGGCGTGCAGCGACTGATCGGAAACCAGCCGACAGTAGGGGGCGTGGCTCTAGTCACATGACGACAATAATACATATTTTTCCTAATCAGAATAAAAGTTTAAAAACAAACGTCTACATTCACCGGCTCCGTGCTGACGTGTGATTGGTCGGTCAGGTGGAGGGGGCGGGGCTCCGTGCTGACGTGTGATTGGTCGGTCAGGTGGAGGGGGCGGGGCTCCGTGCTGCATTCAGGTGCGGTTTCCACTGCGGGAACAATGGTTCTTCGCTTGCAAACAAAATCTGTTTACGTCCAAAGATGAATAAATAAGTAAATATTGATTTCAGAAACACGTGTTGACTTTCTGAACCAAACAACGCGTCTCGTGTGCGTCTCCTTTTATAAAATGTAAACAATGTGTTCGAGGAGCGTAGGAGAGATGAGTTCCCGCAGTGGAGAGGAGCTGGCGGTGCGTTCAGGGAGCAGAGGAGAAACGTCTACACAGCAGGGGTCAGAGGTCAGCTTCCTGCATGACCCCGGGGCCAGTCCTCAGATTCCTCCAATGGGAGAGAGTCCTGCTCAGGAGGCCCCGCCCCGGTCAGAGAGCCTCCTGATTGGCTGTCAGGTATTCCTCCGCCCTCTTGTGAGCCTCCAGAGCTTTGATGGTGTAAACGTCCTGCGGCAACTCCGACTTCCTGCGCGTCAACACCTTCTCCGCCTTCAGGTCCTTCAGGCCCTGAAGATCATACACACATTAATATAACGTCAACACCTTCTCCGCCTTCAGGCCCTAAAGATATCACATATATATATATTAAAGGTCCTGTGTCATGGTTCTGACCCGTCCCCTTGTGTTCTGGTTCTGACCCGTCCCCTGGTGTTCTGGTTCTGACCCGTCCCCTTGTGTTCTGGTTCTGACCCGTCCCCTGGTGTTCTGGTTCTGACCCGTCCCCTTGTGTTCTGTAGCTCCTGACCCGTCCCCTTGTGTTCTGGAGCTCCTGACCCGTCCCCTTGTGTTCTGGTTCTGACCCGTCCCCTGGTGTTCTGTAGCTTCTGACCCGTCCCCTGGTGTTCTGGAGCTCCTGACCCGTCCCCTGGTGTTCTGGTTCTGACCTGTCCCCTTGTGTTCTGTAGCTCCTGACCCGTCCCCTGGTGTTCTGTAGCTTCTGACCCGTCCCCTTGTGTTCTGGTTCTGACCCGTCCCCTTGTGTTCTGGAGCTCCTGACCCGTCCCCTTGTGTTCTGGAGCTCCTGACCCGTCCCCTTGTGTTCTGGTTCTGACCCGTCCCCTTGTGTTCTGGCTTCTGACCCGTCCCCTTGTGTTCTGTAGCTCCTGACCCGTCCCCTTGTGTTCTGGTTCTGACCCGTCCCCTTGTGTTCTGGTTCTGACCCGTCCCCTTGTGTTCTGGAGCTCCTGACCCGTCCCCTTGTGTGTCTCTGGTTCTTTCTGACCCGTCCCCTTGTGTTCTGGTTCTGACCCGTCCCCTTGTGTTCTGGTTCTGACCCGTCCCCTTGTGTTCTGGTTCTGACCCGTCCCCTTGTGTTCTGTAGCTTCTGCATGTGAACGCTGTAGGGAGAAACCTACGTGAGTGTGGATCCATGGCCAGTGGGACCTTTCGATCCATAGAATATAAGATATACAAATATGTTATATGATAAGTATAAATATATAATCTAAAGCAGAGTACCTGCGAGGCCTCGCTCTCCACGGTCTTCTTCAGCAGCTGGATGTCCTCCACAGTGGGCGTCTCCGTCTCCATGGAGAACACAGCAGGACTGTCCCCGTGCAGCAAGTACTGCACACACACACACACACACACACACACACACACACACACACACATTATATACATCACTGTAGAAACTCACTAGCTTAGCAACAGTGAGGCTAAAAACAACCCATAATGCAACACTCTGTTTAAAGTCTCTATCTGGCTCCAGTCCAGAAGGAGAGGACGCTCAGAGACACTTCACTGTGAGGGACAGAAGGAGAGGACACTCAGAGACACTTCACTGTGAGGGACAGAAGGAGAGGACACTCAGAGACACTTCACTGTGAGGGACAGAAGGAGAGGACACTCAGAGACACTTCACTGTGAGGGACAGAAGGAGAGGAGACTCAGATACACTTCACTGTGAGGGACAGAAGGAGAGGGCACTCAGAGACACTTCACTGTGAGGGACAGAAGGAGAGGAGACTCAGATACACTTCACTGTGAGGGACAGAAGGAGAGGACACTCGAGAGACACTGTCACTGTGAGGGACAGAAGGAGAGGACACTCAAGACACTTCACGTGAGGGACAGAAGGAGAGGAGACTCAGACACTTCACTGTGAGGGACAGAAGGAGAGGAGACTCAGATACACTTCACTGTGAGGGACAGAAGGAGAGGGCACTCAGAGACACTTCACTGTGAGGGACAGAAGGAGAGGAGACTCAGATACACTTCACTGTGAGGGACAGAAGGAGAGGACACTCAGAGACACTTCACTGTGAGGGACAGAAGGAGAGGACACTCAGAGACACTTCACTGTGAGGGACAGAAGGAGAGGAGACTCAGGTACACTTCACTGTGAGGGACAGAAGGAGAGGAGACTCAGATACACTTCACTGTGAGGGACAGAAGGAGACACTCAGAGACACTTCACTGTGAGGGACAGAAGGAGAGGAGACTCAGAGACACTTCACTGTGAGGGACAGAAGGAGAGGACACTCAGAGACACTTCACTGTGAGGGACAGAAGGAGAGGAGACTCAGATACACTTCACTGTGAGGGACAGAAGGAGACACTCAGAGACACTTCACTGTGAGGGACAGAAGGAGAGGACACTCAGAGACACTTCACTGTGAGGGACAGAAGGAGACACAGAGACACTTCACTGTGAGGGACAGAAACGGAGAGGACACTCAGAGACACTTCACTGTCAGGGACAGAAGGAGACACTTCACTGTGAGGGACAGAAGGAGAGGAGACACAGAGATATGTTCGTTTGACTAAATAAAAGCATAGAACCTAGAACTTTGAACCTATAACTTTGAACCTAGGACATAGAACTTTGGACCTAGAACGTTGAACCTAGGACATAGAACTTTGAACCTAGAACGTTGAACCTAGGACATAGAACTTTGAACCTAGAACGTTGAACCTAGACATAGAACTTTGAACTAGCACTTTGACATAGAACTTTGAACCTAGAACGTTGAACCTAGGACATAGAACTTTGAACTTAGCACTTTGAACCTAGAACTTTGAACTTTGAACCTAGCACATAGAACTTTGAACCTAGGACATAGAACTTTGAACCTAGCACTTTGAACCTAGAACATAGAACTTTGAACCTAGGACATAGAACTTTGAACCTTGAACCTAGGACATATAACCTAGAACTTTGAACGTTGAACCTAGGACATAGAACTTTGAACCTAGAACTTTGAACCTAGAACCTTGAACCTAGGACATATAACTTTGAACCTAGGACATAGAACTTTGAACCTAGAACTTTGAACCTATAACTTTGAACCTAGGACATAGAACTTTGAACCTAGAACGTTGAACCTAGGACATAGAACTTTGAACCTAGAACGTTGAACCTAGGACATAGAACTTTGAACCTAGAACGTTGAACCTAGGACATAGAACTTTGGACCTAGAACTTTGAACCTATAACTTTGAACCTAGGACATAGAACTTTGAACCTAGAACGTTGAACCTAGGACATAGAACTTTGGACCTAGAACTTTGAACCTATAACTTTGAACCTAGGACATAGAACTTTGAACCTAGAACGTTGAACCTAGGACATAGACTTTGAACTAGACTTGAACCTAGGACATGAACTTTGAACTAGAACGTTGAACCTAGGACATAGAACTTTGAACTTAGCACTTTGAACCTAGAACTTTGAACTTTGAACCTAGCACTTTGAACCTAGAACATAGAACTTTGAACCTAGGACATAGAACTTTGAACCTTGAACCTAGACTTTGAACTAGGACATATAACCTAGAACTTTGAACGTTGAACCTAGGACATAGAACTTTGAACCTAGAACTTTGAACCTAGAACTTTGAACCTAGAACCTTGAACCTAGGACATATAACTTTGAACCTAGGACATAGAACTTTGAACCTGGAACTTTGAACCTAGCACATAGAACTTTGAACTAGCACTTTGAACCTAGAACTTTGAACTTGAACCTAGGGCATAGAACTTTGAACCTAGAACTTTGAACCTAGCACATTGAACCTAGGACATAGAACTTTGAACCTAGACATAGAACTTTGAACCTAGAACTTTGAACCTAGGACATAGAACTTTGAACCTAGGACATATAACTTTGAACCTAGAACATAGTACTTTGAACCTAGGACATAGAACTTTGAACCTAGAACTTTGAACCTAGGACATAGAACTTGAACCTTGAACCTAGGACATATACCTAGAACTTTGAACGTTGAACCTAGGACATAGACTTTGAACCTAAACTTGAACTAGATTTTGACAGTTGAACCTAGGACATCTAACTTTGAACCTAGGACGAACTTTGAACCTAGAACTTTGAACCTAGAACTTGAACTAGGACATAGAACTTGACTAGAACTTTGAACCTTTGGACTAGAACTTTGAACCTATAACTTTGAACCTAGGACATAGAACTTTGACCTAGAACGTTGAACCTAGGACATAGAACTTTGAACCTAGAACTTGAACCTAGGACATAGAACTTTGAACCTAGAACGTTGAACCTAGGACATAGAACTTTGAACCTAGAACGTTGAACTAGGACATAGAACTTTGAACCTATAACTTTGAACCTAGGACATAGAACTTTGAACCTAGAACGTTGAACCTAGGACATAGAACTTTGAACCTAGAACGTTGAACCTAGGACATAGAACTTTGAACCTAGAACGTTGAACCTAGGACATAGAACTTTGAACTTAGCACTTTGAACCTAGAACTTTGAACTTTGAACCTAGACATAGAACTTTGAACCTAGGACATAGAACTTTGAACCTAGCACTTTGAACCTAGAACATAGAACTTTGAACCTAGCACATAGAACTTTGAACCGAGCACTTTGAACCTAGAACATAGAACTTTGAACCTAGGACATAGAACTTTGAACCTGAACTAGACATATACCTAGAACTTTGAACGTTGAACCTAGGACATAGAACTTTGAACCTAGAACTTTGAACCTAGAACCTTGAACCTAGGACATATAACTTTGAACCTAGGACATAGAACTTTGAACCTAGAACTTTGAACCTATAACTTTGAACCTAGGACATAGAACTTTGAACCTAGAACTTTGAACCTAGACATAGAACTTTGAACTAGACTTGAACCTAGGACATAGAACTTTGAACCTGAACGTTGAACCTAGGGCAAGAACTTTGACCTAGAACTTTGAACCTAAACTTTGAACCTAGGACATAGAACTTTGAACCTAGAACGTTTGAACCTAGGACATAGAACTTTGAACCTAGAACTTTGAACTATAACTTTGAACCTAGGACATAGTACTTTGAACCTAGAACTGAACTAGGACATAGAACTTTGAACCTAGAACTTTGAACCTAGGACATAACTTTGAACCTAGAACTTTGAACCTAGAACTTTGAACTAGGACTAGAACCTAGAACCTTGAACCTAGGACATAGAACTTTGAACCTAGGACATAGAACTTTGAACCTAGAACTTTGAACCTAGGACATAGAACTTTGAACCTAGAACTTTGAACCTAGAACTTTGAACCTAGGACATAGAACTTTGAACCTAGGACATAGAACTTTGAACATAGTACCTATAACTTTGAACCTAGGACATAGAACTTTGAACCTTGAACCTAGAACTTTGAACCTAGGACATATAACCTAGAACTTTGAACGTTGAACCTAGGACATAGAACTTTGAACCTAGAACTTTGAACCTAGGACATAGAACTTTGAACCTAGGACATATAACTTTGAACCTAGAACATAGTACTTTGAACCTAGGACATAGAACTTTGAACCTAGAACTTTGAACCTAGGACATAGAACTTTGAACCTAGAACTTTGAACCTAGAACCTTGAACCTAGGACATAGAACTTTGAACCTAGGACATAGAACTTTGAACCTAGACATAGAACTTTGAACCTAGAACTTTGAACCTAGGACATAGAACTTTGAACCTAGGACATAGAACTTTGAACATAGTACCTATAACTTTGAACCTAGGACATAGAACTTTGAACCTAGGACATAGAACTTTGAACCTAGAACTTTGAATCTTGAACTTTGAACCTAGGACCTAGTACTTTGAACCTAGGACATAGAACTTTGAACCTAGAACTTTGAATCTTGAACTTTGAACCTAGGACCTAGTACTTTGAACCTAGAACTTTGAATCTTGAACATAGAACTTTGAACCTAGGACATAGCACTTTGAACCTAGAACATAGAACTTTGACCTAGCACTTTGAACCTAGAACATAGCACCTAGAACCTTGAACCAGGCCATTCTCAAGTGTAGGCATATCAGTTTGAGTCAATCCAGCAACACAAATCATAACTTGACATTAAACACAATAATAAACAGACACTGACCTCTTCCTGTGGGCGGAGCCCGGGGCGGAGCCTGTTGATCTACAGGAAACAGATCAGCTGATTAGAGAGTGAGACATATAACATCTGTGTGTGTGTGTTCTCAGTGTGTGTGTGTTCTCAGTGTGTGTGTGTGTGTGTTCTCAGTGTGTGTGTGTGTGTGTTCTCAGTGTGTGTGTGTGTGTGTTCTCAGTGTGTGTGTGTGTGTGTGTGTGTGTTCTCAGCGTGTGTGTGTGTTCTCAGTGTGTGTGTGTGTGTTCTCAGCGTGTGTGTGTGTGTGTTCTCAGCGTGTGTGTGTGTGTTCTCAGTGTGTGTGTGTGTGTGTTCTCAGCGTGTGTGTGTGTGTTCTCAGTGTGTGTGTGTGTGTTCTCAGTGTGTGTGTGTGTGCTCAGTGTGTGTGTGTGTGTGTGTGTGTGTGTGTGTGTGCTCAGGGTGGGTATGGACATGCTTTTATTTTGCCCTAAGAGTTAGGGCTGTTGACAGGAAGTTGTTGTTGCTATGGAAACAACGTGACGGCGATCCACGGAGAAAAAGTAATATCTCCATATAAAGAGGGAGACGGTAAAGGATGGCGTTTATGGTGAAGTGTTGGCGAGGATCTCCAGCTCTCACGTTGATACTGGACATTTCAATAAGTTCAGTTTGGCAGCCGCAGTGCGGCCAAAAAAACTAATGTCCGAATAACGAAATTGAAAACCGAATAGTAGGCCAACGACCGAATATTCGGATACAGCCCTAGTTCTCAGTGTGTGTGTGTGTGTGTGTGTGTGTGTACCTGAGGGTTCTTCTGGGCGAGTTCCTCGATCTTCAGCCAGATTTCCTCTCTCTCCTTCAGCTTAAACTTCTCTCTGCACACAGGAAACATGTTACACTGAGTGTGCGTGCGCGTGTGTGTGTGTGTGTGTGTGTGTGTGTGTGTGTGTGTGCGTACCTCTGTTTCTCGGCCTTGTACTGCTGGGTGCAGTCGTCAAACAGTTTCTGGTTCATCTCCATGAAGAGCTTCAGAGCGTTGTAGATCAGCCCGTGGATCGTCCTGAGGAGAAACACCTGTCATTCATCTATATTATTTACGTGTGTGTGTGAGCGTGTGTGTGTGTATGTGTGTCTTACTTGTTCCAGTGGCTCTTGGAGTTCTTGTAGAGCGCGGGGAACATGATGGGGAGGATCTTGGCTGCGTTGTCGCTGATCAGACTCATGATGTACTCGTTGTTCCAGTAATACAGAGCCCTCTCGGCCACCTACACACACACACACACACACACACACAATTTCCAATAATGTATACTTATATTGATCAGAGGGGGTTTATTGTGACTGCATCGGTGAAAGCCTTAGGTACCTGGAAGTGCGGGCTGGACACACACTTGGCCAGCTGTCTGAACAGCGGCTCCTGGACCTTCATGAACTCCGAGGGCTCGATGACGTCCAGGATCTCCTCCAGCTCGTTCAGGAACATCACCTCCTTCGGACTGTGGGTCTTCGGCCAGAACTTCAGCAGACCCACGATCACCTGCCGGGTCAGAACCTACCGTGAGCTACAGGAACTACAGCAGGGTCACATGACTGCAGGACTCATAATGCTGACTCATGTCAGGGTTTAGACTCATAATGCTGACTGAGGTCTTCAGGACTCATAATGCTGACTCAGGTCTTTAGGACTCATAATGCTGACTGAGGTCTTCAGGACTCATAATGCTGACTGAGGTCTTCAGGACTCAAAATGCTGACTCATGTCTTCAGGACTCAAAATGCTGACTCATGTCAGGGTTTAGACTCAAAATGCTGACTGAGGTCTTCAGGACTCATAATGCTGACTCATGTCTTCAGGACTCATAATGCTGACTCAGGTCTTCAGGACTCATAATGCTGACTCATGTCTTCAGGACTCATAATGCTGACTCAGGTCTTCAGGACTCATAATGCTGACTCATGTATTCAGGACTCATAATGCTGACTCATGTCTTCAGGACTCATAATGCTGACTCATGTCTTCAGGACTCATAATGCTGACTCATGTCTTCAGGACTCATAATGCTGACTCAGGTCTTTAGGACTCATAATGCTGACTCATGTCTTCAGGACTCATAATGCTGACTCATGTCTTCAGGACTCATGTCTTCAGGACTCATAATGCTGACTCATGTCTTCAGGACTCATAATGCTGACTCATGTCTTCAGGACTCATAATGCTGACTCATGTCTTCAGGACTCATGTCTTCAGGACTCATAATGCTGACTCATGTCTTCAGGACTCATAATGCTGACTCAGGTCTTTAGGACTCATAATGCTGACTCATGTCTTCAGGACTCATAATGCTGACTCATGTCTTCAGGACTCATGTCTTCAGGACTCATAATGCTGACTCATGTCTTCAGGACTCAAAATGCTGACTCATGTCTTCAGGACTCATAATGCTGACTCATGTCTTCAGGACTCATAATGCTGACTCATGTCTTCAGGACTCATGTCTTCAGGACTCAAAATGCTGACTCATGTATTCAGGACTCATAATGCTGACTCAGGTCTTCAGGACTCAATGCTGACTCATGTCTTCAGGACTCATAATGCTGACTCATGTCTTCAGGACTCAAAATGCTGACTCATGTCTTCAGGACTCATGTCTTCAGGACTCATGTCTTCAGGACTCATAATGCTGACTCATGTCTTCAGGACTCATAATGCTGACTCATGTCTTCAGGACTCATAATGCTGACTCATGTCTTCAGGACTCAAAATGCTGACTCATGTCTTCAGGACTCATAATGCTGACTCAGGACTCATAATGCTGACTCATGTCTTCAGGACTCATGATGCTGACTCATGTCTTCAGGACTCATAATGCTGACTCATGTCTTCAGGACTCATAATGCTGACTCAGGCTTCAGGACTCAAAATGCTGACTCATGTCTTCAGGACTCATAATGCTGACTCAGGTCTTCAGGACTCATAATGCTGACTAATGTCTTCAGGACTCATAATGCTGACTCATGTCTTCAGGACTCATGTCTTCAGGACTCATAATGCTGACTCATGTCTTCAGGACTCATAATGCGGACTCAGGCTTCAGGACTCATAATGCGGACTCGGGTCTTCAGGACTCAGGTCTTCAGGACTCATAATGCGGACTCGGGTCTTACTCACAGACTCGGTCAGGCTGCTCTCCTTCTCCAGGAACTGAACCACGCAGTAGGCGAGCTGCAGACACACAGGTACGTCACGGTTACACGATACATTTCATTTATGTTTCAAAAGGTGTATTTGAATACGTTGTTGTGATTGGTCAATGTGGGCGTTCAGCGGTCTGTTGCTAGGCAGGTTGCCTGGAGTTACATTGTGATGCGTTCAGGCTCCATCCAGTGAGTGAGCTGTGAGTCAGACCTGAGGGTGGTAGACGCTCAGAGACTTGACTTTGTGAAGCGGCAGCAGCACGCGGATCAGGAACATCTTGTGTTCTTCCTTCAGAGGCAGAGCGAAG
>CM070497.1:40302187-40304687 GCA_036324585.1 Champsocephalus esox
TCTCAGGTCCCAACCAATCCCCTAAGCAGGTCTCAGGTCTCAACCAATCCCCTAAGCAGGTCTCAGGTCTCAACCAATCCCCTAAGCAGGTCTCAGGTCTCAACCAATCCCCTAAGCAGGTCTCAGGTCTCAACCAATCCCCTAAGCAGGTCTCAGGTCTCAACCAATCCCCTAAGCAGGTCTCAGGTCTCAACCAATCCCCTAAGCAGGTCTCAGGTCTCAACCAATCCCCTAAGCAGGTCTCAGGTCTCAACCAATCCCCTAAGCAGGTCTCAGGTCTCAACCAATCCCCTAAGCAGGTCTCAGGTCTCAACCAATCCCCTAAGCAGGTCTCAGGTCTCAACCAATCCCCTAAGCAGGTCTCAGGTCCCAACCAATCCCCTAAGCAGGTCTCAGGTCTCAACCAATCCCCTAAGCAGGTCTCAGGTCTCAACCAATCCCCTAAGCAGGTCTCAGGTCCCAACCAATCCCCTAAGCAGGTCTCAGGTCTCAACCAATCCCCTAAGCAGGTCTCAGGTCTCAACCAATCCCCTAAGCAGGTCTCAGGTCTCAACCAATCCCCTAAGCAGGTCTCAGGTCTCAACCAATCCCCTAAGCAGGTCTCAGGTCTCAACCAATCCCCTAAGCAGGTCTCAGGTCTCAACCAATCCCCTAAGCAGGTCTCAGGTCTCAACCAATCCCCTAAGCAGGTCTCAGGTCTCAACCAATCCCCTAAGCAGGTCTCAGGTCCCAACCAATCCCCTAAGCAGGTCTCAGGTCTCAACCAATCCCCTAAGCAGGTCTCAGGTCTCAACCAATCCCCTAAGCAGGTCTCAGGTCTCAACCAATCCCCTAAGCAGGTCTCAGGTCTCAACCAATCCCCTAAGCAGGTCTCAGGTCTCAACCAATCCCCTAAGCAGGTCTCAGGTCTCAACCAATCCCCTAAGCAGGTCTCAGGTCTCAACCAATCCCCTAAGCAGGTCTCAGGTCTCAACCAATCCCCTAAGCAGGTCTCAGGTCTCAACCAATCCCCTAAGCAGGTCTCAGGTCTCAACCAATCCCCTAAGCAGGTCTCAGGTCTCAACCAATCCCCTAAGCAGGTCTCAGGTCTCAACCAATCCCCTAAGCAGGTCTCAGGTCTCAACCAATCCCCTAAGCAGGTCTCAGGTCTCAACCAATCCCCTAAGCAGGTCTCAGGTCTCAACCAATCCCCTAAGCAGGTCTCAGTTTCCTCCCCGCACTCTGTAAAACTAAACTGTGTTCAAAACAACATTTTGAACCCCATCCATCTTCTGGTCGGTCCAGAGGTCGTGGGTCCAGAGGTCGTGGGTCCAGAGGTCGTGGTTCCAGAGGTCGTGGTTCCAGCGGAGTGGTTCCAGAGGTCGTGGGATCCCAGAGGTCGTGGTCCAGAGGTCGTGTTCAGGGTCCAGAGGTCGTCCAGAGGTCGTGGTTCCAGAGGTCGTGGTTCCAGAGGTCGTGGTTCCAGAGGTCGTGGGTCCAGAGGTCGTGGTTCCAGAGGTCGTGGGTCCAGAGGTCGTGGTTCCAGAGGTCGTGGGTCCAGAGGTCGTGGGTCCAGAGGTCGTGGTTCCAGCGGAGTGGTGGGGCCTATATATACACACACCTGACACAGGGCCTGCAAACCGGAGGGGAACGCTGGCATTGCTCCTCCTACTTCAAGGACTACGGAAGGATAGGGTCTGCAAAATGAGTTTGTTTTGGGGATTGGCTGGAGGCTCTGACCGGTCCACTTCCTGCCCGGCGCTATGCAACGCCTCGCGTCGAAAATAGACCAGCCGCGTATTTTTAGCGGAGCCCAGTGCCTAGGCGCTTCTGGGACGTAACCATAGACTGTATCTATAAATGGACGTAGGGTCCGTGACGTCACCCATAGGATTCTGCAGAGTTGCCGTGAAGCCCTTAGTAGCGGAGTCGGCCACTAACGGCTCGACTGTGACGTCAGAGTCTAGTCCCGCCTGCTCCACATAAGGGCAAAGAGGCGGAGCCGAGGCGGGACCTGCTGCCTCCGAGCTGGAAGCTCCAGAGCTAGCTGAAGCTACCAAGCTAAGCTAACATGCTCCCCATCTGCACACTGCCGTCGCATTTGACGTTTCTAAGGGAAGCGGACATGAAACTATTCAGCAAAACTATAAACTATAATCTAAGTTATTGAGTTTTTAGCATAACACTTCAGAATCTTAAAACCCCTTAACGTTTGTATGCAACTGTGCTAAATTCAACACTGGAATCAAGCAAATATGAATGTTTGCGTGACATTAGTTATTTATATTTTGATATCACCTAACTACACGTTTAATACATTTAGGTCAAGCTAAGGCACATGTGATAGTAGCTAGTTAGTGCTCTTACCTGCGAGGCCTCCTCCAAACAGCATAATAACCAGACTGTACCGCAAAACCGCATTCATGCACCGTCTGTTTCAACCGCAGAGCGAGTCACAATAGTCCGATATATAAGCACGAAGAACAAACAACCACGGGCGGGGTCAAGTTGTGTTCCCTGG
>CM070497.1:40314687-40356204 GCA_036324585.1 Champsocephalus esox
TTCTCCCACGGAGGCTCCCTGATTATCTTCCCCGGGAATCAGGCGCTGTGGCTCGGTCTGTCTCCGCTGGCTGCACCGCTCCCGATCCGGACCATCTGATTGGCTTCGGAGGCGCACAGCCTGCCTAGTAACGCGTGGAGGATTTATTTGATTGGCTGCCTGTCCATTTTGTACAAGGAGGAGTCTTCCCAGCAACAAAATGACTACTGCAGTAAAAGTACTCTAATACTTTAGTAATTATCACTTCCAATATAATATTTGTCATATAACATACTTTACTGTTATCGGTTTCTCACATGTGTATATTTAGTGTAGACATTCTTCTTATTTCCAATTTGAACAACAGTCTTTCTGTCTGTGTGCACTTTGACACCAAAGCAACCTGTAAAGCTAATACAACCCATTCCGATACCACACCTTAGAGATCCTTTATATAGATGTATATTATATAGATGTATATTATATAGATGTATATTATATAGATGTATATTATATAGATGTATATATAGATGTATTTTATATAGATGTATATTATATAGATGTATATTATATAGATGTATATTATATAGATGTATTTTATATAGATGTATATTATATAGATGTATATTATATAGATGTATTTTATATAGATGTATATTATATAGATGTATTTTATATAGATGTATATTATATAGATGTATATTATATAGATGTATATTATATAGATGTATATTATATAGATGTATATTATATAGATGTATATTATATAGATGTATTTTATATAGATGTATATTATATAGATGTATTTTATATAGATGTATATTATATAGATGTATATTATATAGATGTATTTTATATAGATGTATATTATATAGATGTATATTATATAGATGTATTTTATATAGATGTATATTATATAGATGTATATTATATAGATGTATATTATATAGATGTATTTATAGATGTATTTTATATAGATGTATATTATATAGATGTATATTATATAGATGTATATTATATAGATGTATATTATATAGATGTATTTTATATAGATGTATATGTTCTTAACCCACTTTATAAGAAGTCACTCCAAAGGAAATCAGACATTTGTGCTTCAAAGAACGTCTATAAATAAGTATATGTATTTCCCGCCTCAGCGCTGCTCAGACCAGACGCTGTGAAACACTGATGATGTGGTCCTCGATGTCCTCGATGTCCTCGATGTACTCGATGTCCTCGATGTACTCGATGTCCTCGATGTCCTCGATGTCCTCGGGGATCTAAACACAACTAGTAACAATGAGAATCATCAGAAATATCACAACACGCCCTCATCAGTACGAGTACCTTTATTCACATTTGAATAATACATCTCAGAAACATGGTCCAGAAAGTGAATCCCTTTGCAGACCTGGTGTGGGGGAAGCTTCAAGGAGTCAGGACTCAGAGAGACACGAGGAGAGATGGAGCTCTGATGGAGTCAGGACTCAGAGACACAAGGAGAGCTGGAGCTCTGATGGAGTCAGGACTCAGAGACACGAGGAGAGCTGGAGCTCTGATGGAGTCAGGACTCAGAGACTCGAGGAGAGCTGGAGCTCTGATGGAGTCAGGACTCAGAGACACGAGGAGAGCTGGAGCTCTGATGGAGTCAGGACTCAGAGACTCGAGGAGAGCTGGAGCTCTGATGGAGTCAGGACTCAGAGAGACGAGGAGAGCTGGAGCTCTGATGGAGTCAGGACTCAGAGACACGAGGAGAGCTGGAGCTCTGATGGAGTCAGGACTCAGAGAGACGAGGAGAGCTGGAGCTCTGATGGAGTCAGGACTCAGAGACACGAGGAGAGATGGAGCTCTGATGGAGTCAGGACTCAGAGAGACACGAGGAGAGCTGGAGCTCTGATGGAGTCAGGACTCAGAGAGACACGCGGAGAGCTGGAGCTCTGATGGAGTCAGGACTCAGAGACACAAGGAGAGCTGGAGCTCTGATGGAGTCAGGACTCAGAGACACAAGGAGAGCTGGAGCTCAGATGGAGTCAGGACTCAGAGACTCGAGGAGAGATGGAGCTCTGATGGAGTCAGGACTCAGAGACACGAGGAGAGCTGGAGCTCTGATGGAGTCAGGACTCAGAGACTCGAGGAGAGATGGAGCTCTGATGGAGTCAGGACTCAGAGAGACACGAGGAGAGATGGAGCTCTGATGGAGTCAGGACTCAGAGACACAAGGAGAGCTGGAGCTCTGGTGGAGTCAGGACTCAAAGACACGAGGAGAGCTGGAGCTCTGATGGAGTCAGGACTCAGAGAGACACGAGGAGAGCTGGAGCTCTGATGGAGTCAGGACTCAGAGACACAAGGAGAGCTGGAGCTCTGATGGAGTCAGGACTCAGAGACACGAGGAGAGCTGGAGCTCTGATGGAGTCAGGACTCAGAGAGACACGAGGAGAGCTGGAGCTCTGATGAAGTCAGGACTCAGAGACACACGAGGAGAGATGGAGCTCTGATGGAGTCAGGACTCAGAGACACGAGGAGAGCTGGAGCTCTGATGGAGTCAGGACTCAGAGAGACACGAGGAGAGCTGGAGCTCTGATGAAGTCAGGACTCAGAGACACACGAGGAGAGCTGGAGCTCTGATGGAGTCAGGACTCAGAGACACGAGGAGAGCTGGAGCTCTGATGGAGTCAGGACTCAGAGAGACACGAGGAGAGCTGGAGCTCTGATGAAGTCAGGACTCAGAGACACACGAGGAGAGATGGAGCTCTGATGGAGTCAGGACTCAGAGACTCGAGGAGAGCTGGAGCTCTGATGGAGTCAGGACTCAGAGACACGAGGAGAGCTGGAGCTCTGATGGAGTCAGGACTCAGAGAGACACGAGGAGAGCTGGAGCTCTGATGAAGTCAGGACTCAGAGACACACGAGGAGAGATGGAGCTCTGATGGAGTCAGGACTCAGAGACTCGAGGAGAGATGGAGCTCTGATGGAGTCAGGATTCAGAGAGACGAGGAGAGCTGGAGCTCTGATGGAGTCAGGACTCAGAGACACGAGGAGAGCTGGAGCTCTGATGGAGTCAGGACTCAGAGAGACGAGGAGAGCTGGAGCTCTGATGGAGTCAGGACTCAGAGAGACACGAGGAGAGATGGAGCTCTGATGGAGTCAGGACTCAGAGACACACGAGGAGAGCTGGAGCTCTGATGGAGTCAGGACTCAGAGAGACGAGGAGAGCTGGAGCTCTGATGGAGTCAGGACTCAGAGAGACGAGGAGAGATGGAGCTCTCCTCCACCCCGAGGAGGATGTGTCCCAGGTGTCCCACAACAACACCTGTCTCTGACCGAGCCCCTCCTCAGGGGGAGCGGCTGCTCGAGGCCGGCCTCTGCCTCAGAGGGCATGGATTCCCTGACACTGAGCACGAGTTCAATTCAATATAAAAGCATTATTTTCAGACGACAGTAAAATATAAACCATGAAATCAGACTGAGAGAGTTCATCTCTCAAGCTACTTACTTTAGTGTCCCCTGGTCTCTAGCTGCGTGCGTCTCTCTTTAGTGTCCCCTGGTCTCTAGCTGCGTGCGTCTCTCTTTAGTGTCCCCTGGTCTCTAGCTGCGTGCGTCTCTCTTTAGTGTCCCCTGGTCTCTAGCTGCGTGCGTCTCTCTTTAGTGTCCCCTGGTCTCTAGCTGCGTGCGTCTCTCTTTAGTGTCCCCTGGTCTCCAGCTGTGTGCGTCACTCTTTAGTGTCCCCTGGTCTCCAGCTGTGTGCGTCACTCTTCAGTGTCCCCTGGTCTCCAGCTGTGTGCGTCACTCTTCAGTGTCCCCTTACCTGAGGATCTTCCAGCTGAGGATAAATGTTCGGTTCATTTCAAACATGAATGTTGTTTCTGGCGGATGTTAAATCATACATTTTCAACTACTTTCATTCCTGGATGTGGACATCGAGTCCACCATTGCACTTTATATGCTGCTGCTAATTGGCCATCTCTGTCTGTCTTTTATTTATAAATCTCTGCTTTCGTTGGTTCCCTCCTACATCTGCACATATATGTGTGAAAGAGAAAGTCTGTGTGGCCTGCGCTCCCCAGATGTGGTTCAGATGCTGGTCCCCACAGCTTGGACCAGAAGGAGCTGAAACTCTCAGATGTCATCACCTTGGGGGAATTCAGGTCCATCCAAAAGGACAGAGGACACGACACGATGGGTAGATGTGTGTTCGTATTCATTTAAGGAAGAGATTCCACCAATACTTAACTCGATAGCATGTCTGCATGTAGGGGAGGAAACTTATACAAAATGTACACCACCCCAAATTGATCATGTTGTTGATAGTGCTATAGATGCGCTGCGAATAAAATTAGACTCTGTTGCTCCTTTGAAGAGGAAGAAAATAAAGCAACATAGATTAGCTCCATGGCATAATGCCGAAACCCGCAAAATAAAGCAAAAGTCGAGACAACTTGAAAGGATGTGGCGTTCCACTAAACTTGAAGAATCTCGTTTAATCTGGCATATTACTCTCAATGAATATAAGAAAGCACTGCGTAAAGCGAGAGCAGCTACTACTCTTCATTAATAGATGAGAATAAGAATAATGCAAGATGTCTCTTCAGCACTGTAGCCAGGCTGACAGAGAGCCACAGCTCCATGGAGCCTTCTATTCCCACAGCACTCAGTAGCAATGACTTTATGTGCTTTTTAACGATAACATTGTTACTCTTAGAAACAAAATTAATGACCTCTTGCCTTCGACCAGTATAATGTTATCAACAGCTCCCGGAATCGTAAGTTCTAATATTACACGAGATAGTAAACTAGAATGCTTTTCAGCCATTAACCTTGAACAATTACATTCAATGATTCTCTCTTCTAAACCATCAACGTGCATGTTAGACCCAATTCCAACTAAGCTGTTGAAGGAAGTGTTTTCCATTAATTAGCACTTCTTTATTAAATATTATGAATATGTCTTTATTATCAGGCTATGTTCCACAATCATTCAAAGTAGCAGTGATAAAACCGCTTCTTCAAAAGCACAACCTCGATCCAGAGGTTTTAGCCAACTATAGACCTATTTCTAATCTTCCGTTCCTCTCAGAGATTCTTGAGAAAGCGGTCGCAAAACAGCTGTGTGATTACTTAAAAAAACAATGATTTATCTGAAGATTTTCAGTCTGGCTTTAGAACACATCACAGCACAGAGACAGCTCTGGTTAAAGTCACAAATGATATTCTAATAGCCTCAGACAAGGGACTTGTCTCTATTCTTGTTTTGCTCGATCTCAGTGCTGCATTTGATACTATCGACCATGATATCCTATTGCAAAGACTAGAGCACTTGGTTGGCATACAGGGAACTGCTTTAGGCTGGTTCAGGTCCTATCTATCTGAACGCTCTCAGTTTGTACGTGTTAACGATGAATCTTCCACGCAAACCAAAGTTAGCCATGGAGTGCCACAGGGCTCAGTGCTCGGACCTATTTTGTTCACATTATATATGCTTCCGTTAGGCAATATTATAAGGAATCATTCTGTAAACTTTCATTGTTATGCGGATGATACTCAACTATATTTATCAATCAAGCCTGATGAAATTAATCATCTAAATAAAATTCAAGACTGCCTTAAGGACTTAAAAACGTGGATGACCTTAAACTTTTTGATGTTAAACACGACCAAAACTGAAGGTATTGTACTTGGCCCGAAGAATCTACGAAACAAATTATCTAAAGATATACTAACTATGGATGGCCTTAATTTGGCCTCCAGTGAGACTGTAAGGAATCTTGGTGTAAGGCAAATGTCAGCCTTATGGACAGAGGTACCGTGGGACTGGCCCTTCAAATGTACGCTCAATGGAAATGCGATGTCAACTCCCGATGTCAAGTCCCTGCCAGCGGCTGGACAAATGTTACCAGTGTTTACCAGTGTTGCCAGGGGCACGAGAATACCCTCCACTGGAGGGTGGGTGCTGCTGCTGTGAAGAAGGCCGACTATGGGTGCCGATGAGCGGACGATAAAGCACCGCAAAATACACCTCTTTTCTGACTCACCAGGGGCTGCAGTTCTGGAGGGTGTGAACATCTGGGTTTAGTCCGTTGGGGAGTGCTTAATTCCGGGGGTCTGGGGTCTCATGTTATGGAAGTATGGATGATTTTCGAAATTCTCGAAAAACGGCTAAGTGCCAACGGGGGAGGGTGAAAGTCCTGTATACCCTGTATTCACAGTAATCTTACCCAGCTTTCAGACACTAATTCCTGGGTAACAAAGTCACCCTGCACAGGTCGTCAAATGTGAATGAAATGGACAGATTCCTGTACATTTCAATCACTTTTGATGGGCGTATTCAGGTCTGTTTAATCCGATTTTGAGCACTCTTTTCCCCGCATAAACTAGTTTAAATCACCGTTAAACACTTATTTTCGATGTCTATATAACCGACTTCCCGCTATGCATTGAAGTCCGTGATATGGACACAACTACCCTGTACACTAGGCAGACCGCGGCCGGTAGTAAATGTCCACCCAGTGTACCCTCCGGTCCCTAAAGTATGTTGGCCAACGGACGGACCAACATTAGGCTCCATCCCTGCACCATTGTGGGATGCGAGTACCGCGGCACAAGGCTGGATCGCCACTTGGCCAGAGACCATGTTGAGCTGGCCCGGGAGGAACTACATGTGGTTCAAAATAAACTGAAAATGACAGTGTCCAAGAAGGAGCTTTATGCACTCCGAATGACACACCCCACCATAGCAATGATTACTGCTTGGGCTGTTGACACGGAGGACGACGACGACATACTGTCACAACCTCCACCCTTGTCCCCGGTGAACGAGTGTGATAACCCCGACTGCAAAGAATGGAGGATGGAGGCAAATGCAGTGAGGGCTCAGCGGGACAGATATGCTGCTGAGCTGAAATCCCTGCGCTGCAAGTTGCAACAGAGGATAAAGCACAAGCGACAGAGGATGGATCAGCGGGCCGGGGACATGCCCGCGTTCGATGGCGAGGAACGAGAGCGGGTCATTCTAAACAAACGGCCCCGAGCAGAGTCGACACCAACGAGGCTGTCCAAGTCGAAAGGTCCCTCCTGCAGCAAGTCTCCCATTCCCGCCTGCAGCAAGTCTCCAATTCCCGCCTGCAGCAAGTCCCCCACTGGCTCTCACACACATTCATCCAGCTCCTCAGAGCCTGCATCCATGCATACCGAGGCCTCGTCAACCTCTCCTCCCATAAATTTCCCCTGGTCACGGGGCAGGGGCCGGGGAAATATAATGAGAGACATCACATTCCCACGGATCATGGGTAAGTGTGTTGAATATGTGACAAATGCAGTCTCTGTAACACACCACGTGTTGTCATTAAAGTACTGTTTGTATTTCACAGAGGAGTATCTGCAAGGATACTGGGAGCACTATGCAGGTATCGACCCACCAGTGAGGCTCCAGGAAAACACAGTCTCCAAACTAAGCAGAGTGAAGTCGTTCCTCAGTTTCATGGCTCACGGTTTCAATCGCCTGTCTGACTGGCTCTTTTTGAGGGATCTCAAGAGGATACGTGGGTGGTCCCGGAGCCTGATGAAGTCAAGCCTTCAAGTCACGACCTCCGACTTCTACATCAAGAATATATCCCACTTTCTCAAGTACATGGCCGACACACCGTGCAAGGGGAGCAGGCTCAGCCAAACCGACATGATTTTAATCAAACGGGAAGTAGTTGCCATCCTGAAGTCCCTGAAGACAAAGGTACTTATCCACCAGATGCAAGTGAAGCGTGACAAGATGAAAGGTCTGCCGAGCCACAACGACCTAATGACGTGCTTGACTTCGACGAGCACTCGCATCCCTCAGCTCCTGGATGTGATGGCCAGCAATCCGACTACCGCAACCCGGACCCTGCTCTATGGGTATATGACTCTTCATTGGAGCTGCATTTACGGCCACCGTCCGGGGGTCTACTCCAACATGACCAACGCCGAGGTCCGAAAGGCGGATACAACTGGCACTGCCTTCGGCTACCTGGTTCATGTGAGTGCAATTAAGTAATGCATTTATTCTGGCAGTTATATGCATGATTGACATTGTATTGACACTCTCTAACTCTGTCATAACAGGTAAGTAACCACAAGACGGCTAACGCGTTCGGGGAAGCGCAGCTGTACCTCACCGTGGAAGAATTTGGATGGATGAAGAGGTGGCTGGAAATCAAGGGTACGCTGACCTGCACCCAGAGCCGTTACTTCTTATACACAGAGGGGAAGAACCCGTTCAGGAAGCTTGCCTCCTCCCTGAGGTTGGCATGGGCTGATGTGGGGCTCCACGGTCCCATTAACTTCACCGACCTCCGCACAGTCCACGCCGATAATGCGAAGAGGTTTCAAGACAGAGGCAACCGCCAAAGAGTGAGTGATTTCATGTGTCACAACACTGCAACTGCGGACAAATTTTACGCGAATAATCCTTCTTTGAAGGAGGCTGCGGACATTCGGTTACTCTTCACAGAGTCACTGCAAGCAGCGGCCGCGGCATCGACAGCAGCAGCAGCAGCAGCGGGAAATGAAGACACTTTTGCGGGTATTGACATCGACAGTGACAGCTCTGGAGAGGAGCACAGCCCCGCTCCCTACCAAGACTCCCTACCAAGACATGTCAACGCTGGGCGAGCGAAGAGGGACCAGTCACTGGCCGAAAACAGCCCCTCAAACATGGGTGAAGAGAGGGTGCCATACCCTGCCCCAACTTCACCCACTCTTGTCAGTGATCAACTTGTAAATATGCAGTGTGTTGTTGTAATCACTCCCCTTGTACATACTTTATATCCTGTGTGAATGTTATTTATTACTGTCAATAAAGTTTGTTAAAATTACTAAGTCTTCTGTTTTTAAAGCCCACTACGGGTTGTTTTCCTTTAATATCCCCAGGGCCACGATATTCTGGTTCTGGTGGTAGCATGGAGGTGTTTAGTCCGAGTGAGGAGTGCTCAAGTGTGGGATGATTTGTAAGGTAGAAGAGGGTAAAAAAAGTTAAAGTGTGAACCTCCAGCAGGGCAGGTGGTGCTGTGAAGAAGGCCGACTATGAGTGTCGATGGGCGGACGGTAAAGCACCGCAAAATACACCCTCTTTAAGCTACCCAGGGGCACGAGATTCTTGAGGGTGTGATCATCTGGGTTTAGTCCGTGGGGGAGTGCTTAAGTTCGGGGGCCCGGGGACCCAAGGTGCACGAGGTTCTGGAGGTACATGGGAGGGATCCTGGAGCTCCTCAGTCCGAGTTTTGGGGCTCTTGGAGCGGCCCCGAAGAGGTGCCTTTGTCGGTGTACCTAATGGGTAATAAAGCCACTCTAAACAGGTCGTCAAATGTGAATGAAATGGACAGATTCCTGTACATTTCAATCACTTTTGATGGGATCGTCAGGTGTGATTGAAATGTACAGAGTGCTTGAGTCATCTGGTGTGTTTGAAAGGGCCATATCTCCCTTAAATTGCCATTAATCTTACCCAGCTTTCACACACTAATTCATGGGTAACACAGCCATGTGCACCCTGTGTTTAAAGTAATTTTACCCAGCTTTTAGACACTAATTCCTGGGTAACAAAGTCACCCTGCTCGGGTCGGATAACCGACTTCCCGCTATGCATTGAAGTCCGATACATGGACCCCGTACACTAGGTAGACCGCGGCCGGTCGTGAATGTCCAACCAGTGTACCCTCTGGTCCCTAGGGTATGTTAGGAGAAGGGACCACATGACTCCTGTTCTGGCTGCCTTACACTGGCTCCCTATAGAACACAGGATAGAATTTAAAGTTCTTCTTCTCGCCTACAAAGCCCTTAATGGGCAGGCGCCATCTTACCTTAAAGAACTCATTATACCCTACTGGCCTACTAGGGCATTGCGCTCCAAGAATGCAGGGTTGTTGGTTGTTCCTAGAGTCTCTGAAAGTACAATGGGAGCCAGAGCCTTTTCTTATCAAGCTCCACATTTGTGGAATCAGCTTCCAGTTTGTGTTCGGGCGGCAGACACCCTATCCGTTTTTAAGAGTGAGCTTAAGACCTTCCTTTTTGATAAAGCTTATAGTTAGGGCTGATTAGATTCAGCCCCTAGTTTTGCTGATATAGGCTTAGTTTGTCGGGGGACATCTTACTTCTTCCTTCTCTCTGTCTGTACCTGTGTCCTCTCATGGGGACATCTCACTTCTTCCTTCTCTCTGTCTGTCCCTGTGTCCTCTCATGGGGACATCTTACTTCCTCCTTCTCTCTGTCTGTACCTGTGTCCTCTCATGGGGACATCTTACTTCCTCCTTCTCTCTGTCTGTACCTGTGTCCTCTCATGGGGACATCTCACTTCTTCCTTCTCTCTGTCTGTACCTGTGTCCTCTCATGGGGACATCTCACTTCTTCCTTCTCTCTGTCTGTACCTGTGTCCTCTCATGGGGACATCTCACTTCTTCCTTCTCTTTGTCTGTACCTGTGTCCTCTCATGGGGACATCTCACTTCTTCCTTCTCTCTGTCTGTACCTGTGTCCTCTCATGGGGACATCTCACTTCTTCCTTCTCTCTGTCTGTACCTGTTTCCTCTCATGGGGACATCTCACTTATTCCTTCTCTCTGTCTGTCCCTGTTTCCTCTCATGGGGACATCTTCCTTCTTCCTTCTCTCTGTCTGTCCCTGTGTCCTCTCATGGGGACATCTCACTTCTTCCTTCTCTCTGTCTCTCCCTGTGTCCTCTCATGTTCCATTAACCCAGCTTCCCCACATGTCTTTCTTCTTGGTGTCTCTATACGCTGGGATCCGGAGTCATGGATGATCCTGCGGTCACGAGCGCTGGATCTTGAGTCGTGGCTGTGGTCCTGGATCATCGGTCCTGGTGGATATCCTCGTGGATTCATCTTCCTGTTATACACACATGCATTTCCAAACATCTGGACTACCTATGTTGCAAATGTATTATCTTTTCAATTCACACACGGCATCTATTGCAGTCTGTCCGTCCTGGAGAGGATCCTCCTCTGCTGCTCTCCCTGAGGGTTCTCCATGTTCCCTTACACTGGGTTTTCTACGGAAGTTTTTCCTTGTACGATGTGAGGGTCTAAGGACAGAGGGTCTGAGGACAGAGGGTCAGAGGACAGAGGGTCTGAGGACAGAGGGTCTAAGGACAGAGGGTCTAAGGACAGAGGGTCTAAGGACAGAGGGTCAGAGGACAGAGGGTCTAAGGACAGAGGGTCTAAGGACAGAGGGTCAGAGGACAGAGGGTCTGAGGACAGAGGGTCTGAGGACAGAGGGTCTGAGGACAGAGGGTCATACATAAACATTGATTGATTGAATGATCGTATATCCTAAAATCGTTTTAAATGTTGTCAGTTTGTAATGATTTTTAATAGTTTCTTTTATTTCGCATATTGACTGGCTAATGTTCCATCTCTGTTAGACAGCTGTATTCCTGCCTGTATTGTCTGTGTGTTTCATCTGTTGTAACTTTGTTCATGCTGCCCTTCTTGGCCAGGTCGCTCTTGAAAAGAGATTTGTGTTTTACCTGGTTAAATAAAGGATATATATTTAAAACTCCTTTGAACAAGTGTCTCTGTTGTTGGAAACTCACCTGAAATGTTCTCTGGACTTATTTTAACAAAGTGATCACATGACTCCTTCTGATGTCACTGCAGACATGATGTAAGCTAGCTAGCCAACATAGCTGACCTCGTCATTTCAGACATCCTGACAAACACTGAGAGTTAGGAGACGACTAACTCTGAGACGACTAACTCTCAGACGACTAATTCTCAGATGACTAACTCTGAGACGACTAACGACTAACTCTGAGACGACTAACTCTCAGACGACTAACTCTCAGATGACTAACTCTCAGACGACTAACGACTAACTCTGAGACGACTAACTCTCAGACGACTAACTCTGAGACGACTAACTCTCAGACGACTAGCTCTCAGACGACTAACTCTCAGACGACTAACTCTGAGACGACTAACTCTGAGACGACTAACTCTCAGACGACTAACTCTCAGACGACTAACTCTGAGACGACTAACTCTCAGACGACTAACTCTCAGACGACTAACTCTCAGACGACTAACTCTCAGACGACTAACGACTAACTCTGAGACGACTAACTCTCAGACGACTAACTCTCAGACGACTAACTCTCAGACGACTAACTCTGAGACGACTAACTCTGAGACGACTAACTCTCAGACGACTAACTCTCAGACGACTAACTCTCAGACGACTAACTCTCAGACGACTAACGACTAACTCTGAGACGACTAACTCTCAGACGACTAACTCTGAGACGACTAACTCTCAGACGACTAACTCTGAGACGACTAACTCTCAGACGACTAACTCTCAGACGACTAACGACTAACTCTGAGACGACTAACTCTGAGACGACTAACTCTCAGACGACTAACTCTCAGACGACTAACTCTCAGACGACTAACGACTAACTCTGAGACGACTAACTCTGAGACGACTAACTCTCAGACGACTAACTCTCAGACGACTAACTCTCAGACGACTAACTCTGAGATCTGAGACGACTAACTCTGAGACGACTAACTCTGAGACGACTAACTCTCAGACGACTAACTCTGAGACGACTAACTCTCAGACGACTAACTCTCAGACGACTAACTCTGAGACGACTAACTCTGAGACGACTAACTCTCAGACGACTAACTCTGAGACGACTAACTCTGAGACGACTAACTCTCAGACGACTAACTCTGAGACGACTAACTCTGAGACGACTAACTCTCAGACGACTAACTCTCAGACGACTAACTCTGAGACGACTAACTCTCAGACGACTAACTCTCAGACGACTAGCTCTCAGACGACTAACGACTAACTCTGAGACGACTGACTCTCAGACGACTAACTTTGAGACGACTAACTCTCAGTCGACTAACTCTGAGATGCTGAGATGACTAACTCTGAGACGACTAACTCTCAGACGACTAACTCTGAGACGACTAACTCTCAGACGACTAACTCTCAGACGACTAACTCTGAGATGACTAACTCTCAGACGACTAACTCTCAGACGACTAACGACTAACTCTGAGACGACTAACTCTGAGACGACTAACTCTCAGACGACTAACTCTCAGACGACTAACTCTGAGACGACTAACTCTCAGACGACTAACTCTCAGACGACTAACTCTGAGACGACTAACTCTGAGACGACTAACTCTCAGACGACTAACTCTCAGACGACTAACTCTCAGACGACTAACTCTGAGACGACTAACTCTCAGACGACTAACTCTCAGACGACTAACTCTCAGACGACTAACGACTAACTCTGAGACGACTAACTCTCAGACGACTAACTCTCAGACGACTAACTCTCAGACGACTAACTCTGAGACGACTAACTCTGAGACGACTAACTCTCAGACGACTAACTCTCAGACGACTAGCTCTCAGACGACTAACTCTCAGACGACTAACGACTAACTCTGAGACGACTAACTCTCAGACGACTAACTCTGAGACGACTAACTCTCAGACGACTAACTCTGAGATGACTAACTCTCAGACGACTAACTCTCAGACGACTAACGACTAACTCTGAGACGACTAACTCTGAGACGACTAACTCTGAGACGACTAACTCTCAGACGACTAACTCTGAGACGACTAACTCTCAGACGACTAACTCTCAGATGACTAACTCTGAGACGACTAACGACTAACTCTGAGACGACTAACTCTGAGACGACTAACTCTCAGACGACTAACTCTCAGACGACTAACTCTCAGTCGACTAACTCTGAGATGCTGAGACGACTAACTCTGAGACGACTAACTCTGAGACGACTAACTCTCAGACGACTAACTCTGAGACGACTAACTCTCAGACGACTAACTCTGAGACGACTAACTCTCAGACGACTAACTCTCAGACGACTAACGACTAACTCTGAGACGACTAACTCTGAGACGACTAACTCTCAGACGACTAACTCTGAGACGACTAACTCTGAGACGACTAACTCTCAGACGACTAACTCTGAGATGACTAACTCTGAGACGACTAACTCTCAGACGACTAACTCTCAGATGACTAACTCTGAGACGACTAACTCTCAGACGACTAACTCTCAGACGACTAGCTCTCAGACGACTAACGACTAACTCTGAGACGACTGACTCTCAGACGACTAACTCTGAGACGACTAACTCTCAGTCGACTAACTCTGAGAGCTGAGACTAACTCTGAGACGACTAACTCTCAGACGACTAACTCTGAGACGACTAACTCTCAGACGACTAACTCTCAGACGACTAACTCTCAGACGACTAACTCTGAGACGACTAACTCTCAGACGACTAACTCTCAGACGACTAACGACTAACTCTGAGACGACTAACTCTGAGACGACTAACTCTCAGACGACTAACTCTGAGACGACTAACTCTCAGACGACTAACTCTGAGACGACTAACTCTCAGACGACTAACTCTCAGATGACTAACTCTGAGACGACTAACTCTCAGACGACTAACTCTCAGACGACTAACGACTAACTCTGAGACGACTGACTCTCAGACGACTAACTCTGAGACGACTAACTCTCAGTCGACTAACTCTGATGCTGAGACGACTAACTCTGAGACGACTAACTCTCAGACGACTAACTCTGAGACGACTAACTCTCAGACGACTAACTCTGAGACGACTAACTCTCAGACGACTAACTCTGAGACGACTAACGACTAACTCTGAGACGACTAACTCTGAGACGACTAACTCTCAGACGACTAACTCTGAGACGACTAACTCTCAGACGACTAACTCTGAGACGACTAACTCTCAGACGACTAACTCTGAGACGACTACTCTCAGACGACTAACTCTCAGACGACTAACTCTGAGACGACTAACTCTCAGACGACTAACTCTCAGACGACTAACGACTAACTCTGAGACGACTGACTCTCAGACGACTAACTCTGAGACGACTAACTCTCAGTCGACTAACTCTGAGACGACTAACTCTGAGACGACTAACTCTCAGACGACTAACTCTGAGACGACTAACTCTCAGACGACTAACTCTGAGACGACTAACTCTCAGACGACTAACTCTGAGACGACTAACTCTGAGACGACTAACTCTCAGACGACTAACTCTGAGACGACTAACTCTCAGACGACTAACTCTGAGACGACTAACTCTCAGACGACTAACTCTCAGACGACTAACGACTAACTCTGAGACGACTAACTCTGAGACGACTAACTCTCAGACGACTAACTCTGAGATGACTAACTCTCAGACGACTAACTCTCAGACGACTAACTCTCAGACGACTAACTCTGAGACGACTAACTCTCAGACGACTAACTCTCAGACGACTAACTCTCAGACGACTAACTCTCAGACGACTAACTCTGAGACGACTAACTCTCAGACGACTAACTCTCAGATGACTAACATAACTCTGAGACGACTAACTCTCAGACGACTAACTCTCAGACGACTAACTCTGAGACGACTAACGATACTCTGAGACGACTAACTCTCAGACGACTAACTCTGAGACACTAACTCTGAGAGCGACGACTAACTCTCAGACGACTAACTCTGAGACGACTAACTCTCAGACGACTAACTCTGAGACGACTAACTCTGAGACGACTAACTCTGAGACGACTAACTCTGAGACGACTAACTCTGAGACGACTAACTCTGAGACGACTAACTCTCAGACGACTAACTCTGAGACGACTAACTCTGAGACGACTAACTCTGAGACGACTAACTCTCAGACGACTAACTCATCTGAGACGACTAACTCTGAGACGACTAACTCTCAGACGACTAACTCTGAGACGACTAACTCTGAGACGACTAACTCTGAGACGACTAACTCTGAGACGACTAACTCTCAGACGACTATCGACTAACTCTGAGACGACTAACTCTGAGACGACTAACTCTCAGACGACTAACTCTGAGACCACTAACTCTGAGACGACTAACTCTCAGACGACTAACTCTGAGACGACTAACTCTCAGACGACTAGCTCTCAGACGACTAGCTCTCAGACGACTAACTCTCAGACGACTAACTCTCAGATGACTAACTCTGAGACGACTAACTCTGAGACGACTAACTCTCAGACGACTAACTCTCAGACGACTAACGACTAACTCTGAGACGACTAACTCTCAGACGACTAACTCTCAGACGACTAACTCTGAGACGACTAACTCTCAGACGATTAACTCTCAGACGACTAACGACTAACTCTGAGACGACTAACTCTGAGACGACTAACTTTCAGACGACTAACTCTGAGATGACTAACTCTCAGACGACTAACTCTCAGACGACTAGCTCTCAGACGACTAACTCTGAGACGACTAACTCTCAGACGACTAACTCTGAGACGACTAACTCTCAGACGACTACTCTCAGACGACTAACTCTCAGACGACTAACGACTAACTCTGAGACGACTAACTCTCAGACGACTAACTCTGAGACGACTAACTCTGAGACGACTAACTCTCAGACGACTAACTCTGAGATGACTAACTCTGAGACGACTAACTCTCAGACGACTAACTCTCAGATGACTTACTCTCAGACGACTAACTCTCAGACGACTAACTCTCAGACGACTAACTCTCAGATGACTAACTCTGAGACGACTAACTCTCAGACGACTAACTCTCAGATGACTAACACTAACTCTGAGACGACTAACTCTGAGACGACTAAGACGACTAACTCTGAGACAACCAACTCTGAGACGACTAAGACGACTAACTCTGAGACGACTAGCTCTGAGACGACTAACTCTGAGACGACTAACTCTCAGACGACTAACGACTAACTCTGAGACGACTAACTCTGAGATGACTAACTCTCAGACGACTAACTCTCAGACGACTAACGACTAACTCTGAGACGACTAACTCTGAGACGCTGAGACGACTGACTCTCAGACGACTAACTCTGAGAAGACTAACTCTCAGTCGACTAACTCTGAGATGCTGAGACGACTAACTCTGAGACGACTAACTCTCAGTCGACTAACTCTGAGACGACTAACTCTCAGACGACTAACTCTGAGACGACTAACTCTCAGACGACTAACTCTGAGACGACTAACTCTGAGACGACTAACTCTCAGGCGACTAACTCTGAGACGACTGACTCTCAGACGACTAACTCTCAGACGACTAACTCTCAGACGACTAACTCAGACGACTAACTCTGAGACGACTAGCTCTGAGGCGACTAACGACTAACTCTCAGACGACTAACAACTAACTCTGAGACGACTAACTCTCAGACGACTAACTCTGAGACGACTAACTCTCAGTCGACTAACTCTGAGATGCTGAGACGACTAACTCTGAGACGACTAACGACTAACTCTGAGACGACTAACTCTCAGACGACTAACTCTCAGACAACTAACTCTGAGACGACTAACTCTCAGACAACTAACTGAGACGACTAACTCTCAGACGACTAACTCTGAGACGACTAACTCTCAGACGACTAACTCTCAGACGACTAACTCTCAGACGACTAACTCTGAGACGACTAACTCTGAGACGACTAAGACGACTAACTCTGAGACGACTAGCTCTCAGACGACTAACTCTGAGACGACTAACTCTCAGACGACTAACTCTCAGACGACTAACTCTGAGACGACTAACTCTCAGACGACTAACTCTCAGACGACTAAGACGACTAACTCTGAGACGACTAAGACGACTAACTCTGAGACGACTAACTCTGAGACGACTAACTCTCAGACGACTAACTCTCAGCGACTAACTCTGAGACGACTAACTCTCAGACACTAACTCTGAGACGACTAACTCTCAGACGACTAACTCTCAGACGACTAACTCTGAGACGACTAGCTCTGAGACGACTAACTCTGAGACGACTAACTCTCAGGCGACTAACTCTCAGACGACTAACTCTGAGACGACTAAGACGACTAACTCTGAGACGACTAACTCTGAGACGACTAACTCTCAGACGACTAGCTCTCAGACGACTAACTCTCAGACGACTAACTCTCAGACGACTAACTCTCAGACAACTAGCTCTCAGACGACTAACTCTGAGACGACTAACTCTCAGACGACTAACTCTCAGACGACTAACTCTGAGACGACTAACTCTCAGACGACTAACTCTGAGACGACTAAGACGACTAACTCTGAGACAACCAACTCTGAGACGACTAACTCTCAGACGACTAACTCTCAGACGACTAACTCTCAGGCGACTAACTCTGAGACGACTAACTCTCAGACGACGACTAACTCTCAGACGACTAAGACGACTAACTCTGAGACAACCAACTCTGAGACGACTAACTCTCAGACGACTAACTCTCAGACGACTAACTCTCAGACGACTAACTCTGAGACGACTAAGACGACTAACTCTGAGACAACCAACTCTGAGACGACTAACTCTCAGACGACTAACTCTGAGACGACTAACTCTCAGACGACTAACTCTCAGACGACTAGCTCTCAGACGACTAACGACTAACTCTGAGACGACTAACTCTCAGACGACTAACTCTGAGACGACTAACTCTGAGACGACTAACTCTCAGACGACTAACTCTGAGACGACTAACTCTCAGACGACTAACTCTCAGACGACTAACTCTCAGATGACTAACTCTCAGACGACTAACTCTCAGACGACTAACTCTCAGACGACTAACTCTCAGACGACTAACTCTGAGACGACTAACTCTCAGACGACTAACTCTCAGATGACTAACAACTAACTCTGAGACGACTAACTCTGAGACGACTAAGACGACTAACTCTGAGACAACCAACTCTGAGACGACTAAGACGACTAACTCTGAGACGACTAGCTCTGAGACGACTAACTCTGAGACGACTAACTCTCAGACGACTAACGACTAACTCTGAGACGACTAACTCTGAGATGACTAACTCTCAGACGACTAACTCTCAGACGACTAACGACTAACTCTGAGACGACTAACTCTGAGACGCTGAGACGACTGACTCTCAGACGACTAACTCTGAGAAGACTAACTCTCAGTCGACTAACTCTGAGATGCTGAGACGACTAACTCTGAGACGACTAACTCTCAGTCGACTAACTCTGAGACGACTAACTCTCAGACGACTAACTCTCAGACGACTAACTGTCAGACGACTAACTCTCAGACGACTATCGACTAAACTCTGAGACGACTAACTCTCAGACGACTAACTCTGAGACGACTAACTCTGAGACGACTAACTCTCAGACGACTAACTCTCAGACGACTAACTCTCAGACGACTAACTCAGACGACTAACTCTGAGACGACTAACTCTGAGGCGACTAACGACTAACTCTCAGACGACTAACAACTAACTCTGAGACGACTAACTCTCAGACGACTAACTCTGAGACGACTAACTCTCAGTCGACTAACTCTGAGATGCTGAGACGACTAACTCTGAGACGACTAACGACTAACTCTGAGACGACTAACTCTCAGACGACTAACTCTCAGACAACTAACTCTCAGACAACTAACTCTCAGACGACTAACTGAGACGACTAACTCTCAGACGACTAACTCTGAGACGACTAACTCTCAGACGACTAACTCTGAGCGACTAACTCTCAGACGACTAACTCTCAGACGACTAACTCTGAGACGACTAACTCTGAGACGATTAAGACGACTAACTCTGAGACGACTAGCTCTCAGACGACTAACTCTGAGACGACTAACTCTCAGACGACTAACTCTCAGACGACTAACTCTGAGACGACTAACTCTCAGACGACTAACTCTCAGACGACTAAGACGACTAACTCTGAGACGACTAGACGACTAACTCTGAGACGACTAACTCTGAGACGACTAACTCTCAGACGACTAACTCTCAGGCGACTAACTCTGAGACGACTAACTCTCAGACAACTAACTCTGAGACGACTAACTCTCAGACGACTAACTCTGAGACGACTAACTCTCAGACGACTAGCTCTCAGACGACTAACTCTCAGACGACTAACTCTCAGACGACTAACTCTCAGACGACTAGCTCTCAGACGACTAACTCTGAGACGACTAACTCTCAGACGACTAACTCTCAGACGACTAACTCTGAGACGACTAAGACGACTAACTCTGAGACGACTAACTCTCAGACGACTAACTCTGAGACGACTAACTCTGAGACGACTAGCTCTCAGACGACTAACTCTGAGACGACTAAGACGACTAACTCTGAGACAACCAACTCTGAGACGACTAACTCTCAGACGACTAACTCTCAGACGACTAACTCTCAGGCGACTAACTCTGAGACGACTAACTCTCAGACGACGACTAACTCTCAGACGACTAACTCTGAGACGACTAACTCTCAGACGACTAACTCTCAGACGACTAACTCTCAGACGACTAACGACTAACTCTGAGACGACTAACTCTCAGACGACTAACTCTGAGACGACTAACTCTGAGACGACTAACTCTCAGACGACTAACTCTGAGACGACTAACTCTCAGACGACTAACTCTCAGACGACTAACTCTCAGACGACTAACTCTCAGACGACTAACTCTCAGACGACTAACTCTCAGACGACTAACTCTCAGATGACTAACTCTGAGACGACTAACTCTCAGACGACTAACTCTCAGACGACTAACACTAACTCTGAGACGACTAACTCTGAGACGACTAAGACGACTAACTCTGAGACGACTAAGACGACTAACTCTGAGACGACTAGCTCTGAGACGACTAACTCTGAGACGACTAACTCTCAGACGACTAATGACTAACTCTGAGACGACTAACTCTGAGACGACTAACTCTCAGACGACTAACTCTCAGACGACTAACGACTAACTCTGAGACGACTAACTCTGAGACGCTGAGACGACTGACTCTCAGACGACTAACTCTGAGACGACTAACTCTCAGTCGACTAACTCTGAGATGCTGAGACGACTAACTCTGAGACGACTAACTCTCAGTCGACTAACTCTGAGACGACTAACTCTCAGACGACTAACTCTCAGACGACTAACTGTCAGACGACTAACTCTCAGACGACTACGACTAAACTCTGAGACGACTAACTCTCAGACGACTAACTCTGAGACGACTAACTCTCAGACGACTAACTCTCAGACGACTAACTCTGAGACGACTGACTCTCAGACGAATAACTCTCAGACGACTAACTCTCAGACGACTAACTCAGACGACTAACTCTGAGACGACTAGCTCTGAGGCGACTAACGACTAACTCTCAGACGACTAACACTAACTCTGAGACGACTAACTCTCAGACGACTAACTCTGAGACGACTAACTCTCAGTCGACTAACTCTGAGATGCTGAGACGACTAACTCTGAGACGACTAACGACTAACTCTGAGACGACTAACTCTCAGACGACTAACTCTCAGACAACTAACTCTGAGACGACTAACTCTCAGACAACTAACTGAGACGACTAACTCTCAGACGACTAACTCTGAGACGACTAACTCTCAGACGACTAACTCTGAGACGACTAACTCTCAGACGACTAACTCTCAGACGACTAACTCTGAGACGACTAACTCTGAGACGACTAAGACGACTAACTCTGAGACGACTAGCTCTCAGACGACTAACTCTGAGACGACTAACTCTCAGACGACTAACTCTCAGACGACTAACTCTGAGACGACTAACTCTCAGACGACTAACTCTCAGACGACTAGACGACTAACTCTGAGACGACTAAGACGACTAACTCTGAGACGACTAACTCTGAGACGACTAACTCTCAGACGACTAACTCTCAGACGACTAACTCTGAGACGACTAACTCTCAGACAACTAACTCTGAGACGACTAACTCTCAGACGACTAACTCTCAGACGACTAACTCTGAGACGACTAACTCTGAGACGACTAACTCTGAGACGACTAACTCTCAGCGACTAACTCTCAGACGACTAACTCTGAGACGACTAAGACGACTAACTCTGAGACGACTAACTCTGAGACGACTAACTCTCAGACGACTAACTCTCAGACGACTAGCTCTCAGACGACTAACTCTCAGACGACTAACTCTCAGACGACTACTCTCAGACGACTAACTCTGAGACGACTAACTCTCAGACGACTAACTCTCAGACGACTAACTCTGAGACGACTAAGACGACTAACTCTGAGACGACTAACTCTCAGACGACTAACTCTGAGACGACTAACTCTGAGACGACTAGCTCTCAGACGACTAACTCTGAGACGACTAAGACGACTAACTCTGAGACAACCAACTCTGAGACGACTAACTCTCAGACGACTAACTCTCAGACGAATAACTCTCAGACGACTAACTCTGAGACGACTAACTCTCAGACGACGACTAACTCTCAGACGACTAAGACGACTAACTCTGAGACAACCAACTCTGAGACGACTAACTCTCAGACGACTAACTCTCAGATGACTAACTCTCAGACGACTAACTCTGAGACGACTAAGACGACTAACTCTGAGACAACCAACTCTGAGACGACTAACTCTCAGACGACTAACTCTGAGACGACTAAGACGACTAACTCTGAGACGACTAACTCTCAGACGACTAACTCTCAGGCGACTAACTCTCAGACGACTAACTCTGAGACGACTAACTCTCAGACGACTAACTCTCAGGCGACTAACTCTGAGACGACTAACTCTGAGACGACTAACTCTCAGACGACTAACTCTCAGACGACTAACTCTCAGGCGACTAACTCTCAGACGACTAACTCTGAGACGACTAACTCTGAGACGACTAACTCTCAGACGACTAACTCTGAGACGACTAACTCTGAGACGACTAACTCTCAGACGACTAACTCTGAGACGACTAACTCTCAGACGACTAACTCTGAGACGACTAACTCTGAGACGACTAACTCTCAGACGACTATCGACTAACTCTGAGACGACTAACTCTGAGACGACTAACTCTCAGACGACTAACTCTGAGACCACTAACTCTGAGACGACTAACTCTCAGACGACTAACTCTGAGACGACTAACTCTGAGACGACTAACTCTCAGACGACTAACTCTAAGCGACTAACTCTCAGACGACTAACTCTCAGACGACTAACTCTGAGACGACTAACTCTCAGACGACTAACTCTCAGACGACTAACGACTAACTCTGAGACGACTAACTCTGAGACGACTAACTCTCAGACGACTAACTCTCAGACGACTAACTCTGAGACGACTAACTCTCAGACGACTAACTCTCAGACGACTAACGACTAACTCTGAGACGACTAACTCTGAGACGACTAACTTTCAGACGACTAACTCTGAGATGACTAACTCTCAGACGACTAACTCTCAGACGACTAACTCTCAGACGACTAACTCTGAGACGACTAACTCTCAGACGACTAACTCTGAGACGACTAACTCTCAGACGACTAGCTCTCAGACGACTACTCTCAGACGACTAACTCTGAGACGACTAACTCTCAGACGACTAACTCTGAGACGACTAACTCTCAGACGACTACTCTCAGACGACTAACTCTCAGACGACTACGACTAACTCTGAGACGACTAACTCTCAGACGACTAACTCTGAGACGACTAACTCTGAGACGACTAACTCTCAGACGACTAACTCTGAGATGACTAACTCTCAGACGACTAACTCTCAGACGACTAACTCTCAGATGACTAACTCTCAGACGACTAACTCTCAGACGACTAACTCTCAGACGACTAACTCTCAGACGACTAACTCTGAGACGACTAACTCTCAGACGACTAACTCTCAGATGACTAACAACTAACTCTGAGACGACTAACTCTGAGACGACTAAGACGACTAACTCTGAGACAACCAACTCTGAGACGACTAAGACGACTAACTCTGAGACGACTAGCTCTGAGACGACTAACTCTGAGACGACTAACTCTCAGACGACTAACGACTAACTCTGAGACGACTAACTCTGAGACGACTAACTCTCAGACGACTAACTCTCAGACGACTAACGACTAACTCTGAGACGACTAACTCTGAGACGCTGAGACGACTGACTCTCAGACGACTAACTCTGAGAAGACTAACTCTCAGTCGACTAACTCTGAGATGCTGAGACGACTAACTCTGAGACGACTAACTCTCAGTCGACTAACTCTGAGACGACTAACTCTCAGACGACTAACTCTCAGACGACTAACTGTCAGACGACTAACTCTCAGACGACTATCGACTAAACTCTGAGACGACTAACTCTCAGACGACTAACTCTGAGACGACTAACTCTGAGACGACTAACTCTCAGACGACTAACTCTCAGGCGACTGACTCTCAGACGACTAACTCTCAGACGACTAACTCTCAGACGACTAACTCTAGACGACTAACTCTGAGACGACTAACTCTGAGCGACTAACGACTAACTCTCAGACGACTAACAACTAACTCTGAGACGACTAACTCTCAGACGACTAACTCTGAGACGACTAACTCTCAGTCGACTAACTCTGAGATGCTGAGACGACTAACTCTGAGACGACTAACGACTAACTCTGAGACGACTAACTCTCAGACGACTAACTCTCAGACGACTAACTCTGAGACGACTAACTCTCAGACAACTAACTCTGAGACGACTAACTCTCAGACGACTAACTCTGAGACGACTAACTCTCAGACGACTAACTCTGAGGCGACTAACTCTCAGACGACTAACTCTCAGACGACTAACTCTGAGACGACTAACTCTGAGACGACTAAGACGACTAGCTCTCAGACGACTAACTCTGAGACGACTAACTCTCATACGACTAACTCTCAGACGACTAACTCTGAGACGACTAACTCTCAGACGACTAACTCTCAGACGACTAAGACGACTAACTCTGAGACGACTAAGACGACTAACTCTGAGACGACTAACTCTGAGACGACTAACTCTCAGACGACTAACTCTCAGGCGACTAACTCTGAGACGACTAACTCTGAGACGACTAACTCTCAGACGACTAACTCTCAGACGACTAACTCTGAGACGACTAAGACGACTAACTCTGAGACGACTAACTCTGAGACGACTAACTCTCAGACGACTAACTCTCAGACGACTAACTCTCAGACGACTAACTCTGAGACGACTAAGACGACTAACTCTGAGACGACCAACTCTCAGACGACTAACTCTGAGACGACTAACTCTCAGACGACTAACTCTGATACGACTAAGACGACTAACTCTGAGACGACTAACTCTGAGACGACTAACTCTGAGACGACTAACTCTCAGACGACTAACTCTCAGACGACTAACTCTGAGACGACTAAGACGACTAACTCTGAGACGACTAACTCTGAGACGACTAACTCTCAGACGACTAACTCTCAGACGACTAACTCTGAGACGACTAACTCTCAGACGACTAACTCTGAGACGACTAACTCTCAGACGACTAACTCTGATACGACTAAGACGACTAACTCTGAGACGACTAACTCTGAGACGACTAACTCTCAGACGACTAACTCTCAGACGACTAACTCTGAGACGACTAAGACGACTAACTCTGACACGACTAACTCTGAGACGACTAACTCTCAGACGACTAACTCTGAGACGACTAACTCTCAGACGACTACTCTCAGACGACTAACTCTCAGACGACTAACTCTCAGACGACTAACTCTCAGACGACTAACTCTGAGACGACTAAGACGACTAACTCTGAGACAACCAACTCTGAGACGACTAACTCTCAGACGACTAACTCTCAGACGAATAACTCTCAGGCGACTAACTCTGAGACGACTAACTCTGAGACGACTAGCTCTCAGGCGACTAGCTCTCAGACGACTAACTCTCAGACGACTAACTCTCAGACGACTAACTCTGAGACGACTAACTCTCAGACGACTAACTCTCAGACGACTAAGACGACTAACTCTGAGACGACTAACTCTCAGACGACTAACTCTCAGACGACTAACTCTGAGACGACTAAGACGACTAACTCTGAGACGACTAACTCTCAGACGACTAGCTCTCAGACGACTAACTCTGAGACGACTAAGACGACTAACTCTGAGACGACTAAGACGACTAACTCTGAGACGACTAACTCTGAGACGACTAACTCTCAGACGACTAACTCTCAGGCGACTAACTCTGAGACGACTAACTCTGAGACGACTAACTCTCAGACGACTAACTCTCAGGCGACTAACTCTGAGACGACTAACTCTCAGGCGACTAACTCTCAGACGACTAACTCTGAGACGACTAAGACGACTAACTCTGAGACGACTAACTCTGAGACGACTAACTCTCAGACGACTAACTCTGAGACGACTAAGACGACTAACTCTGAGACGACTAACTCTGAGACGACTAACTCTCAGACGACTAACTCTCAGACGACTAACTCTGAGACGACTAACACGACTAACTCTGAGACGACTAACTCTCAGACGACTAACTCTGAGACGACTAACTCTGAGCAGACTAACTCTCAGACGACTAACTCTGAGACGACTAAGACGACTAACTCTGAGACGACCAACTCTGAGACGACTAACTCTCAGACGACTAACTCTCAGACGACTAACTCTCAGGCGACTAACTCTCAGACGACTAACTCTCAGACGACTAACTCTCAGACGACTAACTCTGAGACGACTAAACTCTGAGACAACCAACTCTGAGACGACTAACTCTCAGACGACTAACTCTGAGACGACTAAGACGACTAACTCTGAGACGACTAACTCTCAGACGACTAACTCTCAGACGACTAACTCTCAGGCGAATAACTCTCAGGCGACTAACTCTGAGACGACTAACTCTCAGACGAATAACTCTCAGGCGACTAACTCTGAGACGACTAACTCTGAGACGACTAACTCTCAGACGACTAACTCTGAGACGACTAACTCTGAGACGACTAACTCTCAGACGACTAACTCTCAGGCGACTAACTCTGAGACGACTAACTCTCAGACGACTAACTCTCAGACGACTAACTCTCAGACGACTAACTCTCAGGCGACTAACTCTGAGACGACTAAGACGACTAACTCTGAGACGACTAACTCTGAGACGACTAACTCTCAGGCGACTAACTCTGAGACGACTAAGACGACTAACTCTGAGACGACTAACTCTGAGACGACTAACTCTCAGACGACCAACTCTGAGACGACTAACTCTCAGACGACTAACTCTGAGACGACTAAGACGACTAACTCTGAGACAACCAACTCTGAGACGACTAACTCTGAGACGACTAAGACGACTAACTCTGAGACGACTAGCTCTGAGACGACTAACTCTGAGACGACTAACTCTCAGACGACTAACGACTAACTCTGAGACGACTAACTCTGAGACGACTAACTCTCAGACGACTAACTCTGAGATGACTAACTCTCAGACGACTAACTCTCAGACGACTAACGACTAACTCTGAGACGACTAACTCTGAGACGCTGAGACGACTGACTCTCAGACGACTAACTCTGAGAAGACTAACTCTCAGCCGACTAACTCTGAGATGCTGAGACGACTAACTCTGAGACGACTAACTCTCAGTCGACTAACTCTGAGACGACTAACTCTCAGACGACTAACTCTCAGACGACTAACTCTCAGACAACTAACTCTGAGACGACTAACTCTGAGACGACTAACTCTCAGACGACTAACTCAGACAACTAACTCTGAGACGACTAACTCTGAGACGACTAACTCAGACGACTAACTCTGAGACGACTACTCTGAGGCGACTAACGACTAACTCTCAGACGACTAACGACTAACTCTGAGACGACTAGCTCTGAGGCGACTAACGACTAACTCTCAGACGACTAACGACTAACTCTGAGACGACTAACTCTCAGACGACTAACTCTGAGACGACTAACTCTCAGTCGACTAACTCTGAGATCTGAGACGACTAACTCTGAGACGACTAATGACTAACTCTGAGACGACTAACTCTCAGACGACTAACTCTCAGACAACGAACTCTGAGACGACTAACTCTCAGACGACTAACTCTGAGACGACTAACTCTCAGACGACGAACTCTGAGACGACTAACTCTCAGACAACTAACTCTCAGACGACTAACTCTCAGACGACTAACTCTCAGACGACTAACTCTGAGACGACTAACTCTGAGACGACTAAGACGACTAACTCTCAGACGACTAACTCTGAGACGACTAACTCTGAGACGACTAACTCTCAGACGACTAACTCTCAGACGACTAACTCTGAGACGACTAACTCTGAGCAGACTAGCTCTCAGACGACTAACTCTGAGACGACTAAGACGACTAACTCTGAGACAACCAACTCTCAGACGACTAACTCTCAGACGACTAACTCTCAGGCGACTAACTCTGAGACGACTAACTCTCAGACGACTAACTCTGAGACGACTAACTCTCAGACGAATAACTCTCAGGCGACTAACTCTGAGACGACTAACTCTCAGACGACTAACTCTCAGACGACTAACTCTCAGACGACTAACTCTCAGACGACTAACTCTGAGACGACTAAGACGACTAACTCTGAGACAACCAACTCTGAGACGACTAACTCTCAGACGACTAACTCTGAGACGACTAAGACGACTAACTCTGAGACGACTAACTCTCAGACGACTAACTCTCAGACGACTAACTCTCAGGCGAATAACTCTCAGGCGACTAACTCTGAGACGACTAACTCTCAGACGAATAACTCTCAGGCGACTAACTCTGAGACGACTAACTCTGAGACGACTAACTCTCAGACGACTAACTCTGAGACGACTAACTCTGAGAAGACTAACTCTCAGACGACTAACTCTCAGGCGACTAACTCTGAGACGACTAACTCTCAGGCGACTAACTCTCAGACGACTAACTCTCAGACGACTAACTCTCAGGCGACTAACTCTGAGACGACTAAGACGACTAACTCTGAGACGACTAACTCTGAGACGACTAACTCTCAGGCGATACTCTGAGACGACTAACTCTGAGACGACTAACTCTGAGACGACTAACTCTGAGACGACTAAGACGACTAACTCTGAGACGACTAGCTCTGAGACGACTAACTCTGAGACGACTAACTCTCAGGCGACCAACTCTGAGACGACTAACTCTGAGACGACTAACTCTCAGACGACTAACGACTAACTCTGAGACGACTAACTCTGAGATGACTAACTCTCAGACGACTAACTCTGAGATGACTAACTCTCAGACGACTAACTCTCAGACGACTAACGACTAACTCTGAGACGACTAACTCTGAGACGCTGAGACGACTGACTCTCAGACGACTAACTCTGAGAAGACTAACTCTCAGCCGACTAACTCTGAGATGCTGAGACGACTAACTCTGAGACGACTAACTCTCAGTTGACTAACTCTGAGACGACTAACTCTCAGACGACTAACTGTCAGACGACTAACTCTCAGACAACTAACTCTCAGACAACTAACTCTGAGACGACTAACTCTGAGACGACTAACTCTCAGACGACTAACTCAGACGACTAACTCTGAGACGACTAGCTCTGAGGCGACTAACGACTAACTCTCAGACGACTAACGACTAACTCTGAGACGACTAGCTCTGAGGCGACTAACGACTAACTCTCAGACGACTAACGACTAACTCTGAGACGATTAACTCTCAGACGACTAACTCTGAGACGACTAACTCTCAGTCGACTAACTCTGAGATGCTGAGACGACTAACTCTGAGACGACTAATGACTAACTCTGAGACGACTAACTCTCAGACGACTAACTCTCAGACAACGAACTCTGAGACGACTAACTCTCAGACAACTAACTCTGAGACGACTAACTCTCAGACAACGAACTCTGAGACGACTAACTCTCAGACGACTAACTCTCAGACAACTAACTCTCAGACGACTAACTCTCAGACGACTAACTCTCAGACGACTAACTCTCAGACGACTAACTCTGAGACGACTAACACGACTAACTCTGAGACGACTAACTCTCAGACGACTAACTCTGAGACGACTAACTCTGAGCAGACTAGCTCTCAGACGACTAACTCTGAGACGACTAAGACGACTAACTCTGAGACAACCAACTCTGAGACGACTAACTCTCAGACGACTAACTCTCAGGCGACTAACTCTGAGACGACTAACTCTCAGACGACTAACTCTCAGACGACTAACTCTCAGACGACTAACTCTCAGACGACTAACTCTGAGACGACTAAGACGACTAAATCTGAGACAACCAACTCTGAGACGACTAACTCTCAGACGACTAACTCTGAGACGACTAAGACGACTAACTCTGAGACGACTAACTCTGAGACGACTAACTCTCAGACGACTAACTCTCAGGCGAATAACTCTCATGCGACTAACTCTGAGACGACTAACTCTCAGACGAATAACTCTCAGGCGACTAACTCTCAGACGACTAACTCTCAGACGACTAACTCTCAGGCGACTAACTCTGAGACGACTAAGACGACTAACTCTGAGACGACTAACTCTGAGACGACTAACTCTCAGGCGACTAACTCTGAGACGACTAACTCTCAGACGACTAACTCTGAGACGACTAAGACGACTAACTCTGAGACAACCAACTCTGAGACGACTAACTCTGAGACGACTAAGTCGACTAACTCTGAGACGACTAGCTCTGAGATGACTAACTCTGAGACGACTAACTCTCAGACGACTAACGACTAACTCTGAGACGACTAACTCTGAGACGACTAACTCTCAGACGACTAACTCTGAGATGACTAACTCTCAGACGACTAACTCTCAGACGACTAACGACTAACTCTGAGACGACTAACTCTGAGACGCTGAGACGACTGACTCTCAGACGACTAACTCTGAGAAGACTAACTCTCAGCCGACTAACTCTGAGATGCTGAGACGACTAACTCTGAGACGACTAACTCTCAGTTGACTAACTCTGAGACGACTAACTCTCAGACGACTAACTGTCAGACGACTAACTCTCAGACGACTAACTCTGAGACGACTAACTCTGAGACGACTAACTCTCAGACGACTAACTCAGACGACTAATTCTGAGACGACTAGCTCTGAGGCGACTAACGACTAACTCTCAGACGACTAACGACTAACTCTGAGACGACTAGCTCTGAGGCGACTAACGACTAACTCTCAGACGACTAACGACTAACTCTGAGACGACTAACTCTCAGACGACTAACTCTGAGACGACTAACTCTGAGATGCTGAGACGACTAACTCTGAGACGACTAATGACTAACTCTGAGACGACTAACTCTCAGACGACTAACTCTCAGACAACGAACTCTGAGACGACTAACTCTCAGACAACTAACTCTGAGACGACTAACTCTCAGACAACGAACTCTGAGACGACTAACTCTCAGACGACTAACTCTCAGACAACTAACTCTCAGACGACTAACTCTGAGGCGACTAACTCTCAGACGACTAACTCTCAGACGACTAACTCTCAGACGACTAACTCTGAGACGACTAACTCTGAGACGACTAAGACGACTAACTCTCAGACGACTAACTCTCAGATGACTAACTCTGAGACGACTAACTCTGAGACGACTAACTCTCAGACGACTAACTCTGAGACGACTAACTCTGAGACGACTAACTCTCAGACGACTAACTCTCAGACGACTAACTCTGAGACGACTAAGACGACTAACTCTGAGACAACCAACTCTGAGACGACTAACTCTGAGACGACTAACTCTGAGACGACTAACTCTCAGACGACTAACTCTGAGACGACTAACTCTGAGACGACTAACTCTCAGACGACTAACTCTGAGACGACTAACTCTGAGACGACTAACTCTCAGACGACTAACTCTCAGACGACTAACTCTGAGACGACTAACTCTCAGACGACTAACTCTCAGACGACTAACTCTGAGACGAATAACTCTCAGACGACTAACGACTAACTCTGAGACGACTAACTCTCAGACGACTAACTCTGAGACGACTAACTCTCAGACGACTAACTCTCAGATGACTAACTCTGAGACGACTAACTCTCAGATGACTAACTCTCAGACGACTAGCTCTCAGACGACTAACTCTCAGACGACTAACGACTAACTCTGAGACGACTAACTCTAAGACGACTAACTCTGAGACGACTAACTCTCAGACGACTAACTCTCAGACGACTAACGACTAACTCTGAGACGACTAACTCTGAGACGACTGACTCTCAGACGACTAACTCTGAGACGACTAACTCTCAGACGACTAACTCTGAGACGACTAACTCTCAGACGACTAACTCTGAGACGACTAACTCTCAGACGACTAACTCTGAGACGACTAACTCTCAGATGACTAACTCTGAGACGACTAACGACTAACTCTGAGACGACTAACTCTGAGACGACTAACTCTGAGACGACTAACTCTCAGACGACTAACTCTGAGACGACTAACTCTCAGACGACTAACTCTGAGACGACTAACTCTCAGACGACTAACGACTAACTCTGAGACGACTAACTCTGAGACGACTAACTCTCAGACGACTAACTCTGAGACGACTAACTCTCAGACGACTAACTCTCAGATGACTAACTCTGAGACGACTAACTCTCAGACGACTAACTCTCAGATGACTAACTCTGAGACGACTAACTCTCAGACGACTAACTCTCAGACGACTAGCTCTCAGACGACTAACGACTAACTCTGAGACGACTGACTCTCAGACGACTAACTCTGAGACGACTAACTCTCAGACGACTAACTCTCAGATGACTAACTCTGAGACGACTAACTCTGAGACGACTAACTCTCAGACGACTAACTCTCAGACAACTAACTCTGAGACGACTAACTCTCAGGCGACTAACTCTGAGACGACTAACTCTCAGATGACTAACTCTGAGACGACTAACTCTCAGACGACTAACTCTCAGACGACTAGCTCTCAGACGACTAACGACTAACTCTGAGACGACTGACTCTCAGACGACTAACTCTGAGACGACTAACTCTCAGTCGACTAACTCTGAGATGCTGAGATGACTAACTCTGAGACGACTAACTCTCAGACGACTAACTCTGAGACGACTAACTCGCAGATGACTAACTCTGAGACGACTAACTCTCAGACGACTAACTCTCAGACGACTAACGACTAACTCTGAGACGACTAACTCTGAGACGACTAACTCTCAGACGACTAACTCTGAGACGACTAACTCTGAGACGACTAACTCTCAGACGACTAACTCTGAGATGACTAACTCTCAGACGACTAACTCTCAGACGACTAACTCTGAGACGACTAACTCTCAGATGACTAACTCTGAGACGACTAACTCTCAGACGACTAACTCTCAGACGACTAACGACTAACTCTGAGACGACTAACTCTGAGACGACTAACTCTCAGACGACTAACTCTGAGACGACTAACTCTCAGACGAATAACTCTCAGACGAATAACTCTCAGGCGACTAACTCTCAGGCGACTAACTCTCAGACGACTAACTCTGAGACGACTAACTCTGAGACGACTAAGACGACTAACTCTGAGACGACTAGCTCTCAGACGACTAACTCTGAGACGACTAACTCTCAGACGACTAACTCTCAGACGACTAACTCTCAGACGACTAAGACGACTAACTCTGAGACGACTAAGACGACTAACTCTGAGACGACTAACTCTGAGACGACTAACTCTCAGACGACTAACTCTCAGGCGACTAACTCTGAGACGACTAACTCTCAGACAACTAACTCTGAGACGACTAACTCTCAGGCGACTAACTCTGAGACGACTAACTCTCAGACGACTAACTCTGAGACGACTAACTCTGAGACGACTAGCTCTGAGACGACTAACTCTGAGACGACTAACTCTCAGGCGACTAACTCTCAGACGACTAACTCTGAGACGACTGAGACGACTAACTCTGAGACGACTAACTCTCAGACGACTAGCTCTCAGACGACTAGCTCTCAGACGACTAACTCTCAGACGACAAACTCTCAGACGACTAGCTCTCAGACGACTAACTCTCAGACGACTAACTCTCAGACGACTAAGACGACTAACTCTGAGACGACTAACTCTCAGACGACTAATTCTGAGACGACTAACTCTGAGACGACTAGCTCTCAGACGACTAACTCTGAGACGACTAAGACGACTAACTCTGAGACAACCAACTCTGAGACGACTAACTCTCAGACGACTAACTCTCAGATGACTAACTCTCAGACGACTAACTCTGAGACGACTAAGACGACTAACTCTGAGACGACTAACTCTGAGACGACTAACTCTCAGACGACTAACTCTCAGGCGACTAACTCTGAGACGACTAACTCTCAGGCGACTAACTCTGAGACGACTAACTCTGAGACGACTAACTCTGAGACGACTAACTCTCAGGCGACTAACTCTCAGGCGACTAACTCTCAGGCGACTAACTCTCAGACGAATAACTCTCAGGCGAATAACTCTCAGGCGACTAACTCTGAGACGACTAACTCTCAGACGACTAACTCTCAGACGACTAACTCTCAGACGAATAACTCTCAGGCGACTAACTCTCAGACGACTAACTCTGAGACGACTAAGACGACTAACTCTGAGACGACCAACTCTCAGACGACTAACTCTCAGACGACTAACTCTCAGACGACTAAGACGACTAACTCTGAGACGACTAAGACGACTAACTCTGAGACGACTAACTCTGAGACGACTAACTCTCAGACGACTAACTCTCAGGCGACTAACTCTGAGGCGACTAACTCTGAGACGACTAACTCTGAGGCGACTAACTCTGAGACGACTAACTCTCAGGCGACTAACTCTGAGACGACTAACTCTCAGACGAATAACTCTCAGACGACTAACTCTGAGACGACTAGCTCTGAGACGACTAACTCTGAGACGACTAGCTCTGAGACGACTAACTCTGAGACGACTAACTCTCAGGCGACTAACTCTCAGACGACTAACTCTGAGACGACTAAGACGACTAACTCTGAGACGACTAACTCTGAGACGACTAGCTCTCAGACGACTAGCTCTCAGACGACTAGCTCTCAGACGACTAACTCTCAGACAACAAACTCTCAGACGACTAGCTCTCAGACGACTAACTCTGAGACGACTAACTCTCAGACGACTAACTCTCAGACGACTAACTCTGAGACGACTAAGACGACTAACTCTGAGACGACTAACTCTCAGACGACTAATTCTGAGACGACTAACTCTGAGACGACTAGCTCTCAGACGACTAACTCTGAGACGACTAAGACGACTAACTCTGAGACAACCAACTCTGAGACGACTAACTCTCAGACGACTAACTCTCAGATGACTAACTCTCAGACGACTAACTCTGAGACGACTAAGACGACTAACTCTGAGACGACTAACTCTGAGACGACTAACTCTCAGACGACTAACTCTCAGGCGAATAACTCTCAGGCGACTAACTCTCAGACGACTAACTCTCAGACGAATAACTCTCAGGCGACTAACTCTCAGGCGACTAACTCTGAGACGACTAACTCTGAGACGACTAACTCTCAGACGACTAACTCTGAGACGACTAACTCTGAGGCGACTAACTCTCAGGCGACTAACTCTCAGGCGACTAACTCTGAGACGACTAACTCTCAGACGAATAACTCTCAGGCGACTAACTCTGAGACGACTAACTCTGAGACGACTAACTCTCAGACGACTAACTCTCAGACGACTAACTCTCAGGCGAATAACTCTCAGGCGACTAACTCTCAGACGACTAACTCTGAGACGACTAAGACGACTAACTCTGAGACGACCAACTCTCAGACGACTAACTCTAAGACGACTAACTCTGAGACGACTAACTCTGAGACGACTAACTCTGAGACGACTAACTCTCAGACGACTAACTCTCAGACGACTAACTCTGAGACGACTAAGACGACTAACTCTGACACGACTAACTCTGAGATGACTAACTCTCAGACGACTAACTCTCAGACGACTAACTCTGAGACGACTAACTCTGGGACGACTAACTCTCAGACGACTAGCTCTCAGACGACTAGCTCTCAGACGACTAACTCTCAGACGACTAACTCTCAGATGACTAACTCTGAGACGACTAAGACGACTAACTCTGAGACAACCAACTCTGAGACGACTAACTCTCAGACGACTAACTCTCAGACGAATAACTCTCAGGCGACTAACTCTGAGACGACTAACTCTGAGGCGACTAGCTCTCAGACGACTAGCTCTCAGACGACTAACTCTCAGACGACTAACTCTCTCAGACGACTAACTCTCAGACGACTAAGACGACTAACTCTGAGACGACTAACTCTGAGACGACTAACTCTCAGACGACTAACTCTCAGACGACTAACTCTCAGACGACTAACTCTGAGACGACTAAGACGACTAACTCTGAGACGACTAACTCTCAGACGACTAGCTCTCAGACGACTAACTCTGAGACGACTAAGACGACTAACTCTGAGACGACTAAGACGACTAACTCTGAGACGACTAACTCTCAGACGACTAACTCTCAGGCGACTAACTCTGAGACGACTAACTCTGAGACGACTAACTCTCAGACGACTAACTCTCAGGCGACTAACTCTGAGACGACTAACTCTCAGGCGACTAACTCTCAGACGACTAAGACGACTAACTCTGAGACGACTAACTCTGAGACGACTAACTCTCAGACGACTAACTCTGAGACGACTAAGACGACTAACTCTGAGACGACTAACTCTGAGACGACTAACTCTCAGACGACTAACTCTCAGACGACTAACTCTGAGACGACTAACACGACTAACTCTGAGACGACTAACTCTCAGACGACTAACTCTGAGACGACTAACTCTGAGCAGACTAGCTCTCAGACGACTAACTCTGAGACGACTAAGACGACTAACTCTGAGACGACTAACTCTCAGACGACTAACTCTCAGACGACTAACTCTGAGCAGACTAGCTCTCAGACGACCAACTCTGAGACGACTAACTCTCAGACGACTAACTCTCAGACGAATAACTCTCAGGCGACTAACTCTGAGACGACTAACTCTCAGACGACTAACTCTCAGACGACTAACTCTGAGACGACTAAGACGACTAAATCTGAGACAACCAACTCTGAGACGACTAACTCTCAGACGACTAACTCTGAGACGACTAAGACGACTAACTCTGAGACGACTAACTCTGAGACGACTAACTCTCAGACGACTAACTCTCAGGCGAATAACTCTCAGGCGACTAACTCTGAGACGACTAACTGTCAGACGAATAACTCTCAGGCGACTAACTCTGAGACGACTAACTCTCAGACGACTAACTCTGAGACGACTAACTCTGAGACGACTAACTCTCAGGCGACTAACTCTCAGGCGACTAACTCTGAGACGACCAACTCTGAGACGACTAACTCTCAGGCGACTAACTCTCAGGCGACTAACTCTCAGGCGACTAACTCTGAGACGACTAAGACGACTAACTCTGAGACGACTAACTCTGAGACGACTAACTCTCAGGCGACTAACTCTCAGCGAATAACTCTCAGGCGACTAACTCTGAGACGACTAACTCTCAGACGACTAACTCTCAGGCGACTAACTCTGAGACGACTAACTCTGAGACGACTAACTCTCAGACGACTAACTCTGAGACGACTAACTCTGAGACGACTAACTCTCAGACGACTAACTCTCAGGCGACTAACTCTGAGACGACTAACTCTCAGACGACTAACTCTCAGACGACTAACTCTCAGACGACTAACTCTCAGGCGACTAACTCTGAGACGACTAAGACGACTAACTCTGAGACGACTAACTCTGAGACGACTAACTCTCAGACGACTAACTCTGAGACGACTAACTCTGAGACGACTAACTCTGAGACGACTAAGACGACTAACTCTGAGACGACTAGCTCTGAGACGACTAACTCTGAGACGACTAACTCTCAGGCGACCAACTCTGAGACGACTAACTCTGAGACGACTAACTCTCAGACGACTAACGACTAACTCTGAGACGACTAACTCTGAGATGACTAACTCTCAGACGACTAACTCTGAGATGACTAACTCTCAGACGACTAACTCTCAGACGACTAACGACTAACTCTGAGACGACTAACTCTGAGACGCTGAGACGACTGACTCTCAGACGACTAACTCTGAGAAGACTAACTCTCAGCCGACTAACTCTGAGATGCTGAGACGACTAACTCTGAGACGACTAACTCTCAGTTGACTAACTCTGAGACGACTAACTCTCAGACGACTAACTGTCAGACGACTAACTCTCAGACAACTAACTCTCAGACAACTAACTCTGAGACGACTAACTCTGAGACGACTAACTCTCAGACGACTAACTCAGACGACTAACTCTGAGACGACTAGCTCTGAGGCGACTAACGACTAACTCTCAGACGACTAACGACTAACTCTGAGACGACTAGCTCTGAGGCGACTAACGACTAACTCTCAGACGACTAACGACTAACTCTGAGACGATTAACTCTCAGACGACTAACTCTGAGACGACTAACTCTCAGTCGACTAACTCTGAGATGCTGAGACGACTAACTCTGAGACGACTAATGACTAACTCTGAGACGACTAACTCTCAGACGACTAACTCTCAGACAACGAACTCTGAGACGACTAACTCTCAGACAACTAACTCTGAGACGACTAACTCTCAGACAACGAACTCTGAGACGACTAACTCTCAGACGACTAACTCTCAGACAACTAACTCTCAGACGACTAACTCTCAGACGACTAACTCTCAGACGACTAACTCTCAGACGACTAACTCTGAGACGACTAACACGACTAACTCTGAGACGACTAACTCTCAGACGACTAACTCTGAGACGACTAACTCTGAGCAGACTAACTCTCAGACGACTAACTCTGAGACGACTAAGACGACTAACTCTGAGACAACCAACTCTGAGACGACTAACTCTCAGACGACTAACTCTCAGGCGACTAACTCTGAGACGACTAACTCTCAGACGACTAACTCTGAGACGACTAAGACGACTAAATCTGAGACAACCAACTCTGAGACGACTAACTCTCAGACGACTAACTCTGAGACGACTAGACGACTAACTCTGAGACGACTAACTCTGAGACGACTAACTCTCAGACGACTAACTCTCAGGCGAATAACTCTCATGCGACTAACTCTGAGACGACTAACTCTCAGACGAATAACTCTCAGGCGACTAACTCTCAGACGACTAACTCTCAGACGACTAACTCTCAGGCGACTAACTCTGAGACGACTAAGACGACTAACTCTGAGACGACTAACTCTGAGACGACTAACTCTCAGGCGACTAACTCTGAGACGACTAACTCTCAGACGACTAACTCTGAGACGACTAAGACGACTAACTCTGAGACAACCAACTCTGAGACGACTAACTCTGAGACGACTAAGACGACTAACTCTGAGACGACTAGCTCTGAGATGACTAACTCTGAGACGACTAACTCTCAGACGACTAACGACTAACTCTGAGACGACTAACTCTGAGACGACTAACTCTCAGACGACTAACTCTGAGATGACTAACTCTCAGACGACTAACTCTCAGACGACTAACGACTAACTCTGAGACGACTAACTCTGAGACGCTGAGACGACTGACTCTCAGACGACTAACTCTGAGAAGACTAACTCTCAGCCGACTAACTCTGAGATGCTGAGACGACTAACTCTGAGACGACTAACTCTCAGTTGACTAACTCTGAGACGACTAACTCTCAGACGACTAACTGTCAGACGACTAACTCTCAGACGACTAACTCTGAGACGACTAACTCTGAGACGACTAACTCTCAGACGACTAACTCAGACGACTAATTCTGAGACGACTAGCTCTGAGGCGACTAACGACTAACTCTCAGACGACTAACGACTAACTCTGAGACGACTAGCTCTGAGGCGACTAACGACTAACTCTCAGACGACTAACGACTAACTCTGAGACGACTAACTCTCAGACGACTAACTCTGAGACGACTAACTCTGAGATGCTGAGACGACTAACTCTGAGACGACTAATGACTAACTCTGAGACGACTAACTCTCAGACAACGAACTCTGAGACGACTAACTCTCAGACAACTAACTCTGAGACGACTAACTCTCAGACAACGAACTCTGAGACGACTAACTCTCAGACGACTAACTCTCAGACAACTAACTCTCAGACGACTAACTCTGAGGCGACTAACTCTCAGACGACTAACTCTCAGACGACTAACTCTCAGACGACTAACTCTGAGACGACTAACTCTGAGACGACTAAGACGACTAACTCTCAGACGACTAACTCTCAGATGACTAACTCTGAGACGACTAACTCTGAGACGACTAACTCTCAGACGACTAACTCTGAGACGACTAACTCTGAGACGACTAACTCTCAGACGACTAACTCTCAGACGACTAACTCTGAGACGACTAAGACGACTAACTCTGAGACAACCAACTCTGAGACGACTAACTCTGAGACGACTAACTCTGAGACGACTAACTCTCAGACGACTAACTCTGAGACGAATAACTCTGAGACGACTAACGACTAACTCTGAGACGACTAACTCTCAGACGACTAACTCTGAGACGACTAACTCTCAGACGACTAACTCTCAGATGACTAACTCTGAGACGACTAACTCTCAGATGACTAACTCTCAGACGACTAGCTCTCAGACGACTAACTCTCAGACGACTAACGACTAACTCTGAGACGACTAACTCTAAGACGACTAACTCTGAGACGACTAACTCTCAGACGACTAACTCTCAGACGACTACGACTAACTCTGAGACGACTAACTCTGAGACGACTAACTCTCAGACGACTAACTCTGAGACGACTAACTCTCAGACGACTAACTCTGAGACGACTAACTCTCAGACGACTAACTCTGAGACGACTAACTCTCAGACGACTAACTCTGAGACGACTAACTCTCAGACGACTAACTCTGAGACGACTAACGACTAACTCTGAGACGACTAACTCTGAGACGACTAACTCTGAGACGACTAACTCTCAGACGACTAACTCTGAGACGACTAACTCTCAGACGACTAACTCTCGAGACGACTAACTCTCAGACGACTAACGACTAACTCTGAGACGACTAACTCTGAGACGACTAACTCTCAGACGACTAACTCTGAGACGACTAACTCTCAGACGACTAACTCTCAGATGACTAACTCTGAGACGACTAACTCTCAGACGACTAACTCTCAGACGACTAACTCTGAGACGACTAACTCTCAGACGACTAACTCTCAGACGACTAGCTCTCAGACGACTAACGACTAACTCTGAGACGACTGACTCTCAGACGACTA
>CM070497.1:40361704-40369204 GCA_036324585.1 Champsocephalus esox
TCTCCTCGTTCCCCTCCTCTCTCCTCTGTTCCCCTCCTCTCTCCTCGTTCCCCTCCTCTCTCCTCGTTCCCCTCCTCTCTCCTCGTTCCCCTCCTCTCTCCTCTGTCCCCTCCCTCTCCTCTGTTCCCCTCCTCTCTCCTCGTTCCCCTCCTCTCTCCTCTTCCCCTCCTCTCCTCCTCCCCTCCTCTCTCCTCGTTCCCTCCTCTCTCCTCCGTTCCCCTCCTCTCCCCTCCTCTCTCCTCGTTCCCCTCCTCTCTCCTCGGTTCCCCTCCTCTCTCCTCGTTCCCCTCCTCCTCCTCCGTCTCCCCTCCTCTCTCCCTCTCCCTCCTCTCTCCTCGGTTCCCCTCCTCTCTCCTCGTTCCCCTCCTCTCTCCTCGTTCCCCTCCTCTCTCCTCGTTCCCCTCCTCTCTCCTCGTCCCCTCCTCTCTCCTCCGTCCCCTCCTCTCTCCTCCTCCCTCCTCTCTCCTCGTTCCCCTCCTCTCTCCTCGTCCCCTCCTCTCTCCTCGTTCCCCTCCTCTCCTCCTCGTTCCCCTCCTCTCTCCTCGTTCCCCTCCTCTCTCCTCGGTCCCCTCCTCTCTCCTCGTCCCCTCCTCTCTCCTCGTCCCCTCCTCTCTCCTCCGTCCCCTCCTCTCTCCTCGTTCCCCTCCTCTCTCCTCGGTTCCCCTCCTCTCTCCTCCGTTCCCCTCCTCTCTCCTCCGTTCCCCTCCTCTCTCCTCGTTCCCCTCCTCTCTCCTCGTTCCCCTCCTCTCTCCTCCGTTCCCCTCCTCTCTCCTCGTTCCCCTCCTCTCTCCTCGTTCCCCTCCTCTCTCCTCCGTTCCCCTCCTCTCTCCTCGTTCCCCTCCTCTCTCCTCGGTTCCCCTCCTCTCTCCTCGTCCCCTCCTCTCTCCTCCTCCCCTCCCTCTCCTCCGTTCCCCTCCTCTCTCCTCGTTCCCCTCCTCTCTCCTCGTTCCCCTCCTCTCTCCTCCGTTCCCCTCCTCTCTCCTCGTTCCCCTCCTCTCTCCTCGTTCCCCTCCTCTCTCCTCGTTCCCCTCCTCTCTCCTCGTTCCCCTCCTCTCTCCTCGTCTCCCCTCCTCTCTCCTCGTTCCCCTCCTCTCTCCTCGTTCCCCTCCTCTCTCCTCCGTCCCCTCCCCTCCTCCGTTCCCCTCCTCTCTCCTCGTTCCCCTCCTCTCTCCTCGTCTCCCCTCCTCTCTCCTCGTTCCCCTCCTCTCTCCTCGTTCCCCTCCTCTCTCCTCGTTCCCCTCCTCTCTCCTCTGTTCCCCTCCTCTCTCCTCGTTCCCCTCCTCTCTCCTCGTTCCCTCCTCTCTCCTCGTTCCCCTCCTCTCTCCTCTGTTCCCCTCCTCTCTCCTCCGTTCCCCTCCTCTCTCCTCTGTTCCCCTCCTCTCTCCTCCGTTCCCCTCCTCGTTCCCCTCCTCTCTCCTCGTTCCCCTCCTCTCTCCTCGTTCCCCTCCTCTCTCCTCTGTTCCCCTCCTCTCTCCTCCGTTCCCCTCCTGTCCCCTCCTCTCTCCTCGTTCCCCTCCTCTCTCCTCGTTCCCCTCCTCTCTCCTCTGTTCCCCTCCTCTCTCCTCCGTCTCCCCTCCTCTCTCCTCTGTTCCCCTCCTCTCTCCTCGGTTCCCCTCCTCTCTCCTCGTTCCCCTCCTCTCTCCTCGGTTCCCCTCCTCTCTCCTCTGTTCCCCTCCTCTCTCCTCCTCCCTCTCCTCGTTCCCCTCCTCTCTCCTCTGTTCCCCTCCTCTCTCCTCGTTCCCCTCCTCTCTCCTCGTCCCCTCCTCTCTCCTCTGTCCCCTCCTCTCCTCGTTCCCCTCCTCTCTCCTCTGTTCCCCTCCTCTCCTCTCCTCCGTTCCCCTCCTCTCTCCTCGTTCCCCTCCTCTCTCCTCTGTTCCCCTCCTCTCTCCTCTGTTCCCCTCCTCTCTCCTCTGTTCCCCTCCTCTCTCCTCGTTCCCCTCCTCTCTCCTCGGTTCCCCTCCTCTCTCCTCGTTCCCCTCCTCTCTCCTCTGTTCCCCTCCTCTCTCCTCTGTTCCCCTCCTCTCTCCTCGTTCCCCTCCTCTCTCCTCGGTTCCCCTCCTCTCTCCTCTGTTCCCCTCCTCTCTCCTCGTTCCCCTCCTCTCTCCTCTCCCCTCCTTGTTCCCCTCCTCTCTCCTCGTTCCCCTCCTCTCTCCTCTGTTCCCCTCCTCTCTCCTCTGTCCCTCCTCTCTCCTCGTTCCCCTCCTCTCTCCTCTGTTCCCCCTCCTCTCTCCTCGTTCCCCTCCTCTCTCCTCGTCCCCTCTCTCCTCTTCCCTCCTCTCTCCTCGTCTCCCTCCTCTCTCCTCTCCCCTCCTCTCTCCTCGTTCCCCTCCTCTCTCCTCTCCCCTCCTCTCCTCCGTTCCCCTCCTCTCTCCTCTGTTCCCCTCCTCTCTCCTCGTCCCCTCCTCTCTCCTCCGTTCCCCTCCTCTCTCCTCGTTCCCCTCCTCTCTCCTCCGTTCCCCTCCTCTCTCCTCGTTCCCCTCCTCTCTCCTCTGTTCCCCTCCTCTCTCCTCCGTTCCCCCTCCTCTCTCCTCTGTTCCCCTCCTCTCCCTCCGTTCCCCTCCTCGTCTCCCCTCCTCTCTCCTCGTTCCCCTCCTCTCTCCTCCGTTCCCCTCCTCTCTCCTCCGTTCCCCCTCCTCTCTCCTCGTCCCCTCCTCTCTCCTCGTCTCCCCTCCTCTCTCCTCGTTCCCCTCCTCTCTCCTCGTTCCCCTCCTCTCTCCTCGTCTCCCCTCCTCTCTCCTCGTTCCCCTCCTCTCTCCTCCGTTCCCCTCCTCTCTCCTCTGTTCCCCTCCTCTCTCCTCGTTCCCCTCCTCTCTCCTCCGTTCCCCTCCTCTCTCCTCGTTCCCCTCCTCTCTCCTCCGTTCCCCTCCTCTCTCCTCTGTCTCCCCTCCTCTCTCCTCGTTCCCCCTCCTCTCTCCTCCGTCCCCTCCTCTCTCCTCGTTCCCCTCCTCTCTCCTCGTTCCCCTCCTCTCTCCTCGTTCCCCTCCTCTCTCCTCGTTCCCCTCCTCTCTCCTCCGTTCCCTCCCCTCTCCTCCGTCCCCTCCTCTCTCCTCTTCCCCCTCCTCTCTCCTCGTTCCCCTCCTCTCTCCTCGTTCCCCTCCTCTCTCCTCGTTCCCCTCCTCTCTCCTCGTTCCCCTCCTCTCTCCTCTGTTCCCCTCCTCTCTCCTCGTTCCCCTCCTCTCTCCTCTGTTTCCCCTCCTCTCTCCTCGTTCCCCTCCTCTCTCCTCGTTCCCCTCCTCTCTCCTCCGTTCCCCTCCTCTCTCCTCTGTTCCCCTCCTCTCTCCTCCTCCCTCCCGTTCCCCTCCTCTCTCCTCGTTCCCCTCCTCTCTCCTCGTCCCCTCCTCTCTCCTCGTTCCCCTCCTCTCTCCTCCGTCTCCCCTCCTCGTTCCCCTCCTCTCTCCTCGTTCCCCTCCTCTCTCCTCGGTTCCCCTCCTCTCTCCTCGTTCCCCTCCTCTCTCCTCGGTTCCCCTCCTCTCTCCTCGTTCCCCTCCTCTCTCCTCCTCCTCCGTTCCCCTCCTCTCTCCTCCTCGTTCCCCTCCTCTCTCCTCGTCCCCTCCTCTCTCCTCGTTCCTCCTCTCTCCTGTTCCCCTCCTCTCTCCTCGTTCCCCTCCTCTCTCCTCGTTCCCCTCCTCTCTCCTCCGTTCCCCTCCTCTCTCCTCGTTCCCCTCCTCTCTCCTCCGTTCCCCTCCTCTCTCCTCGTTCCCCTCCTCTCTCCTCCGTTCCCCTCCTCTCTCCTCGGTTCCCCTCCTCTCTCCTCCGTTCCCCTCCTCTCTCCTCGTTCCCCTCCTCTCTCCTCGTTCCCCTCCTCTTCCTCCGTCCCTCCTCTCTCCTCTGTTCCCCTCCTCTCTCCTCGTTCCCCTCCTCTCTCCTCCGTTCCCCTCCTCTCTCCTCGTTCCCCTCCTCTCTCCTCGGTCCCCTCCTCTCTCCTCGTTCCCCTCCTCTCTCCTCCGTTCCCCTCCTCTCTCCTCCGTTCCCCTCCTCTCTCCTCGTTCCCCTCCTCTCTCCTCGGTTCCCCTCCTCTCTCCTCGGTTCCCCTCCTCTCTCCTCTGTTCCCCTCCTCTCTCCTCGTTCCCCTCCTCTCTCCTCGTTCCCCTCCTCTCTCCTCTGTTCCCCTCCTCTCTCCTCGGTTCCCCTCCTCTCTCCTCGTTCCCCTCCTCTCTCCTCGTTCCCCTCCTCTCTCCTCCGTTCCCCTCCTCCTCCTCGTTCCCCTCCTCTCTCCTCGGTTCCCCTCCTCTCTCCTCGGTTCCCCTCCTCTCTCCTCGGTCCCCTCCTCTCTCCTCGTTCCCCTCCTCTCTCCTCGTTCCCCTCCTCTCTCCTCGTTCCCCTCCTCTCTCCTCGTTCCCCTCCTCTCTCCTCTGTTCCCCTCCTCTCTCCTCGTTCCCCTCCTCTCTCCTCGTCCCCTCCTCTCTCCTCCGTTCCCCTCCTCTCTCCTCTGTTCCCCTCCTCTCTCCTCCTCCCTCCTCGGTTCCCCTCCTCTCTCCTCGGTTCCCCTCCTCTCTCCTCGTTCCCCTCCTCTCTCCTCTGTTCCCCTCCTCTCTCCTCCGTTCCCCTCCTGGTTCCCCTCCTCTCTCCTCGGTTCCCCTCCTCTCTCCTCGGTTCCCCTCCTCTCTCCTCTGTTCCCCTCCTCTTTCCTCCGTTCCCCTCCTCTCTCCTCTGTTCCCCTCCTCTCTCCTCGGTTCCCCTCCTCTCTCCTCGGTTCCCCTCCTCTCTCCTCGTTCCCCTCCTCTCTCCTCTGTTCCCCTCCTCTCTCCTCCGTTCCCCTCCTGGTTCCCCTCCTCTCTCCTCTGTTCCCCTCCTCTCTCCTCGGTTCCCCTCCTCTCTCCTCGTTCCCCTCCTCTCTCCTCTGTTCCCCTCCTCTCTCCTCTGTTCCCCTCCTCTCTCCTCTGTTCCCCTCCTCTCTCCTCTGTTCCCCTCCTGCTCCCTCCTCTCCTCGTTCCCCTCCTCTCTCCTCTGTTCCCCTCCTCTCTCCTCTGTTCCCCTCCTCTCTCCTCTGTTCCCCTCCTCTCTCCTCGTTCCCCTCCTCTCTCCTCGTTCCCCTCCTCTCTCCTCGTTCCCCTCCTCTCTCCTCTGTTCCCCTCCTCTCTCCTCTGTTCCCCTCCTCTCTCCTCGTTCCCCTCCTCTCTCCTCGTTCCCCTCCTCTCTCCTCTGTTCCCCTCCTCTCTCCTCGTTCCCCTCCTCTCTCCTCTGTTCCCCTCCTTGTTCCCCTCCTCTCTCCTCGTTCCCCTCCTCTCTCCTCTGTTCCCCTCCTCTCTCCTCTGTCCCCTCCTCTCTCCTCGTTCCCCTCCTCTCTCCTCTGTTCCCCTCCTCTCTCCTCGTTCCCCTCCTCTCTCCTCGTTCCCCTCCTCTCTCCTCTGTTCCCCTCCTCTCTCCTCGTTCCCCTCCTCTCTCCTCTGTTCCCCTCCTCTCTCCTCTGTTCCCCTCCTCTCTCCTCTGTTCCCCTCCTCTCTCCTCCGTTCCCCTCCTCTCTCCTCTGTTCCCCTCCTCTCTCCTCTGTTCCCCTCCTCTTTCCTCCGTTCCCCTCCTCTCTCCTCTGTTCCCCTCCTCTCTCCTCCGTTCCCCTCCTCTCTCCTCTGTTCCCCTCCTCTCTCCTCTGTTCCCCTCCTCTTCCTCCGTTCCCCTCCTCTCTCCTCTGTTCCCCTCCTCTCTCCTCCGTCCCCTCCTCGTTCCCCTCCTCTCTCCTCTGTTCCCCTCCTCTCTCCTCCGTTCCCCTCCTCTCTCCTCTGTTCCCCTCCTCTCTCCTCGTTCCCCTCCTCTCTCCTCGTTCCCCTCCTCTCTCCTCGTTCCCCTCCTCTCTCCTCCGTTCCCCTCCTCTCTCCTCGTTCCCCTCCTCTCTCCTCCGTTCCCCTCCTCTCTCCTCGTTCCCCTCCTCTCTCCTCTGTTCCCCTCCTCTCTCCTCCGTTCCCCTCCTCTCTCCTCGTTCCCCTCCTCTCTCCTCCGTCTCTCTCCCTCCTCTCTCCTCGTTCCCCTCCTCTCTCCTCCGTTCCCCTCCTCTCTCCTCGTTCCCCTCCTCTCTCCTCGTTCCCCTCCTCTCTCCGTTCCCCTCCTCTCTCCTCTGTTCCCCTCCTCTCTCCTCGGTTCCCCTCCTCTCTCCTCCGTTCCCCTCCTCTCTCCTCGTTCCCCTCCTCTCTCCTCCGTTCCCCTCCTCTCTCCTCTGTTCCCCTCCTCTCTCCTCGGTTCCCCTCCTCTCCTCCTCCGTTCCCCTCCTCTCTCCTCCGTTCCCCTCCTCTCTCCTCCGTTCCCCTCCTCCTCCTCGTTCCCCTCCTCTCTCCTCGTTCCCCTCCTCTCTCCTCGGTTCCCCTCCTCTCTCCTCCGTTCCCCTCCCTCTCTCCTCCGTTCCCCTCCTCTCTCCTCGGTTCCCCTCCTCTCTCCTCGTTCCCCTCCTCTCTCCTCTGTTCCCCTCCTCTCTCCTCGTTCCCCTCCTCTCTCCTCGGTTCCCCTCCTCTCTCCTCGGTTCCCCTCCTCTCTCCTCCGTTCCCCTCCCCTTCCTCCGTTCCCCTCCTCTCCTCGGTTCCCCTCCTCTCTCCTCGGTTCCCCTCCTCTCTCCTCGGTTCCCCTCCTCTCTCCTCTGTTCCCCTCCTCTCTCCTCGTTCCCCTCCTCTCTCCTCGGTTCCCCTCCTCTCTCCTCTGTTCCCCTCCTCTCTCCTCTGTTCCCCTCCTCTCTCCTCGGTTCCCCTCCTCTCTCCTCGTTCCCCCTCCTCTCTCCTCTGTTCCCCTCCTCTCTCCTCCGTTCCCCTCCTCTCTCCTCTGTTCCCCTCCTCTCTCCTCCGTTCCCCTCCTCGGTTCCCCTCCTCTCTCCTCGGTTCCCCTCCTCTCTCCTCGGTCTCCCTCCTCTCTCCTCTGTTCCCCTCCTCTCTCCTCCGTTCCCCTCCTTGGTTCCCCTCCTCTCTCCTCGGTTCCCCTCCTCTCTCCTCGGTTCCCCTCCTCTCTCCTCGTTCCCCTCCTCTTTCCTCCGTTCCCCTCCTCTCTCCTCTGTTCCCCTCCTCTCTCCTCGTTCCCCTCCTCTCTCCTCGTTCCCCTCCTCTCTCCTCGGTTCCCCTCCTCTCTCCTCTGTTCCCCTCCTCTCTCCTCCGTTCCCCTCCTTGGTTCCCCTCCTCTCTCCTCTGTTCCCCTCCTCTCTCCTCGTTCCCCTCCTCTCTCCTCGGTTCCCCTCCTCTCTCCTCTGTTCCCCTCCTCTCTCCTCTGTTCCCCTCCTCTCTCCTCTGTTCCCCTCCTCTCTCCTCTGTTCCCCTCCTTGGTTCCCCTCCTCTCTCCTCGGTTCCCCTCCTCTCTCCTCTGTTCCCCTCCTCTCTCCTCTGTTCCCCTCCTCTCTCCTCGGTTCCCCTCCTCTCTCCTCGTTCCCCTCCTCTCTCCTCGTTCCCCTCCTCTCTCCTCTGTTCCCCTCCTCTCTCCTCTGTTCCCCTCCTCTCTCCTCGTTCCCCTCCTCTCTCCTCTGTTCCCCTCCTCTCTCCTCTGTTCCCCTCCTCTCTCCTCTGTTCCCCTCCTTGTTCCCCTCCTCTCTCCTCG
>CM070497.1:40379204-40394204 GCA_036324585.1 Champsocephalus esox
GCTGAACTTCCTGTTCTGGAAACTAATTCAGATCGATGAGACGCTGAGGCACACACACTCACTCAGTCACTCACACACACACACACACACACACACACTCACCCACACACACTCACCCCCCCCCCGTCACTCTCCCAGGCCTCAGTGGTGCGTAGGAGCTGCAGGATGGCGGGCGTGTGTCTCTTCTGACTCTTGTTGTTTTGCTGCAGGACGACGACGACAGGAAGTTGACGACGACAGGAAGTTGACGATGACGAGCGCCCCCCCCGTCCAGGAAGCCGTACCGCAAGGCGCCGCCGCGAGCACCGGGAGAGACGCGCCTGCCCCCCCCCCTGCAGGACGCCCTGCCCCACCCCCCCCAGCCCGACTCCTCTCAGGTAACCCTCTCCACCAGCACAGATCTTCCCCCCCCCGCCGCTCTCTGACAGCGACTCCAGCCTGGAGCTCTGCAGCCGACAGAGCAGCCGGCGGCGCCGCCCCCCCGCATGCAGCCCCCGCCCCCCCGCACGCAGCCCCCGCCCCGCCCCGGAGGCCCGCGCCCCCTCCCCAGAGCCTCACGCTGCCAAAGAGCATCCTGAAGCAGCCGGGCGACGTCAGCAAGGCGAAGTCTGTGGAGCTGCTGGACGCCGTTTCCCTGCAGCGCCCCCCCCCCTGCACGCACCGCTCCGCCCTGCACCGCTCCGCCCCCCCCTCTGCCATGCGGCGGCGCTCCTCCCACCCCCCCCACACCTCGGACCGCAGCATTCACTTCCTGCAAGAGAAGCTGCGGTTCTCCAACTTCTTGGACGAGATCACCAGCAGCGTGCTAAGCCCCGCCCACCTGGAGCTGCTGGGCAGAGAAAGCCCCACCCCCCAGCGAGGAAGCCCCGCCCCCCAGCGAAGAAGCCCCGCCCCCCAGCGAGGAAGCCACACCCCGAAGAGAAGAAGTCCCGCCCCCCAGCGAGGAAGCCACACCCCGAAGAGAAGAAGTCCCGCCCCCCACAGGAAGCAGGATGGGGGGGGCGGGCCAACAGAGTGACATCACAGAGAGGGCGGGGCCTGAGCTGGAAGCGCTGAGCGGCAACAGAGCAGAGGACACACACAAACACACACTTCCTGTTTCTGACCAGCCACACAGCAAGGTGGGTGGAGCAGGACGTGGTGGTTCCAGCCCTGGGGGGGTCCGCCCTCTGGGGGGGGGTCCGCCCTCCGGGGGGGGTCCGCCCTCTGGGGGGGGTGTCCGCCCTCTGGGGGGGGGTGTCCGCCCTCTGGAGGGGGTCCGCCCTCTGGGGGGGGGTGTCCGCCCTCTGGGGGGGGGTCTGCTCTCTGGAGGGGGTCCGCCCTCTGGGGGGGGTCCGCCCTCTGGGGGGGGGTCCGCCCTCTGGGGGGGGTCTGCTCTCTGGAGGGGGTCCGCCCTCTGGGGGGGGTGTCCGCCCTCTGGGGGGGGGTGTCCGCCCTCTGGAGGGGGTCCGCCCTCTGGGGGGGGGTGTCCGCCCTCTGGAGGGTGTCCGCCCTCTGGGGGGGGTCTGCTCTCTGGAGGGGGTCCGCCCTCTGGGGGGGGGTCCGCCCTCTGGGGGGGGGTCCGCCCTCTGGGGGGGGTCCGCCCTCTGGGGGGGGTGTCCGCCCTCCGGGGGGGGTCCGCCCTCTGGGGGGGGTCTGCTCTCTGGAGGGGGTCCGCCCTCTGGGGGGGGGTGTCCGCCCTCCGGGGGGGGTCCGCCCTCTGGGGGGGGTGTCCGCCCTCCGGGGGGTGTCCGCCCTCCGGGGGGTGTCCGCCCTCTGGGGGGGGTGTCCGCCCTCCGGGGGGTGTCCGCCCTCTGGGGGGGGGTGTCCGCCCTCCGGGGGGGTCCGCCCTCCGGGGGGTGTCCGCCCTCCGTCCGCCCTCTGGGGGAGGCACTGGTGATTGAGAGCAAATGGCCCTCTGATTGGCGGCTCTCTCCCGGTGACATCACGGACAGGAAGTGGTAGTACCGCCGTGTGGCCAGTCATAATATGTGCCTGAGTTATTGCGATCTGATTGGCTCTCAGCTGCTGAATCATCGATTTTACTGACAATTGATCAGCTGAGAGGAAACCCCGCTGCATGCTGGGAGAGGAAACCCCGCTGCATGCTGGGAGAGGAAACCCCGCTGCATGCTGGGAGAGGAAGTGTGATCAGTCACACGTCCTGCTGTTGGTGTATTTATTGAGCAGTTACTGATTCAAATCTTTAACAAACGTGTGTGTGTGTGTGTGTGTGTGTGTGTGTGGTGTGTGTGTGTGTGTGTGTGTGTCTCTCTCTCTGTGTGTGTGTGTGTGTCTCTCTCTCTGTGTGTGTGTGTGTGTCTCTGTGTGTGTCTCTGTGTGTCTCTGTGTGTGTGTCTCTCTCTGTGTGTGTGTGTGTGTGTCTCTCTCTGTGTGTGTGTGTGTGTCTCTCTCTCTGTGTGTGTGTGTGTGTCTCTGTGTGTGTGTGTGTGTCTCTGTGTGTGTCTCTGTGTGTCTCTGTGTGTGTGTCTCTCTCTGTGTGTGTGTGTGTGTCTCTGTGTGTGTCTCTGTGTGTCTCTGTGTGTGTGTGTCTCTCTCTGTGTGTGTGTGTGTGTCTCTGTGTGTGTCTCTGTGTGTCTCTGTGTGTGTGTCTCTCTCTGTGTGTGTGTGTGTGTCGTGTGTGTCTCTCTCTGTGTGTGTGTGTGTGTGTCTCTGTGTGTGTCTCTCTGTGTGTGTGTGTGTGTCTCTCTCTGTGTGTGTGTGTGTGTCTCTGTGTGTGTCTCTCTGTGTGTGTGTCTCTCTCTGTGTGTGTGTGTGTGTGTCTCTGTGTGTGTCTCTCTGTGTGTGTGTGTGTGTCTCTCTCTGTGTGTGTGTGTGTGTCTCTGTGTGTGTCTCTCTGGTGTGTGTGTGTGTGTGTGTGTCTCTCTCTGTGTGTGTGTGTGTGTGTGTGTGTGTGTCTCTGTGTGTGTCTCTCTCTGTGTGTGTGTGTGTGTCTCTGTGTGTGTCTCTCTCTCTGTGTGTGTGTGTGTGTGTGTGTGTGTCTCTGTGTGTGTGTGTGTGTGTGTGTGTGTGTGTGTGTGTGTGTGTGTGTGTCTCTCTCTGTGTGTGTGTGTGTGTCTCTCTCTGTGTGTGTGTGTGTCTCTCTCTCTGTGTGTGTGTCTCTCTCTCTCTGTGTGTGTGTCTCTCTCTGTGTGTGTGTGTGTGTCTCTCTCTGTGTGTGTGTGTGTCTCTCTCTCTGTGTGTGTCTCTCTCTGTGTGTGTGTGTCTCTCTGTGTGTCTCTGTGTGTGTGTCTCTCTCTGTGTGTCTCTGTGTGTCTCTGTGTGTGTGTGTGTGTGTGTGTGTGTGTTTCAGGAGGCGTTGTCGGACTCAGAGAGCATCAGGTGAGCCCCCCCCCTGAAGCTCTTCATGTTGTATGCCCGCTCTCAGTTCCTCTGACCTCTGACCTCTGACCCCCCCTCCATTACCCAGAATGCTGCAGCAGCAGAACGAGGACCTGCAGCGCCGCCTCTCTCTCTCGTCTCATAGGATGGAGGCCATGGAGGCGGAGTTTGACGGCAGCCGTCACTACATGGAGGCGGAGCTTAGCCGCACCAGGGACGACCTGGACAAGATGAGGGACAAGTTCCGCAGGTCAGGAGTTCCCTCCTCCTCCTCCTCCTCCTCCTCCTCCTCCCCTCCTCTCCTCCTCTCCTCCTCCTTCTCACTAACTCCTCCTCCTCCTCTCCTCCTCCTCCTCCTCCTCCTCACTAACTCCTCCTCCTCACTAACTCCTCCTCCTCCTCCTCCTCACTAACTCCTCCCCCTCCTCTCCTCCTCCTCACTAACTCCTCCCCCTCCTCTCCTCCTCCTCACTAACTCCTCCCCTTCTCCTCCGCCTCACTAACTCCTCCTCCCCCTCTCCTCCTCCTCACTAACTCCTCCCCCTCTCCTCCCCCTCTCCTCCTCCTCACTAACTCCTCCCCCTCTCCTCCCTCCTCTCCTCCTCCTCACTACTCCTCCTCCCTCTCCTCCTCACTCCTCCCTCCTCTCCTCCTCCTCACTACCCCTCCTCCTCCCCCTCTCCTCCTCCTCCCCTCTCCTCCTCCTCCTCTCCTCCCTCCTCTCCTCCTCCTCCTCTCCTCCCCTCTCCTCCTCCTCCCCCTCTCCTCTCCTCCTCCCTCCTCCTCCTCCTCCTCCTCCTCCTCCTCCCCTCTCCCTCCTCCTCACTACTCCTCCCCCTCCTCCTCCTCCTCCTCCCTCTCCTCTCCTCCTCCTCCCTCCCCTCCTCCTCCTCCTCTCCTCCTCCTCCTCCTCACTCTCCTCCTCTCCTCCTCCCTCCTCCTCCTCCTCTCCTCCCTCCTCCTCTCCTCCTCCTCCTCCTCCTCCCCCTCCTCTCCTCCTCCTCCTACTCCCTCCCCTCCTCTCCTCCTCCTCCTACTCCTCCCCTCTCCTCTCCTCCTTCTCCCTCCTCCCCCTCTCCTCCTCCTCCTCCCTCCTCCCTCCTCTCCTCCTCCTCCTACTCCTCCCCCTCTCCTCCTCCTCCTACTCCTCCCCTCCTCCTCCTCCTCACTACTCCTCCCCCTCTCCTCCTCCTCCTCCCCTCCTCCTCCCCCTCTCCTCCTCCTCCTCCTCCTCCCTCCTCCCTCTCCTCCTCCTCCTCTCCTCCTCCTCCTCTCTCCCCTCCTCCTCCCCCTCTCCTCACTCCTCCTCCCCTCTCCTCCTCCTCCTCCTCCTCTCCTCCTCCTCACTCTCCTCCCTCCTCCTCCTCCTCCCTCCCCTCCTCCTCACTACCTCCTCCTCCCTCCTCTCCTCCTCCTCCCTCCTCCTCCCTCCCCTCCTCTCCTCCTCCTCCTCACTCCTCCTCCTCTCCTCCCCCTCTCCTCCTCCTCCTCCCTCCCCCTCTCCTCCTCCTCCTCCTCCTCCTCACTACTCCTCCCCCTCTCCTCCTCCTCACTAACCCCTCCTCCTCCCCTCTCCTCCTCCCCCTCTCCTCCTCCTCCCCCTCTCCTCCTCCTCACTACCCTCCTCCTCCTCCTCCTCTCCTCACTCCCTCCTCCCTCCTCCTCCTCCCTCTCCTCCTCCTCCCCCTCTCCTCCTCCTCACTACCTCCTCCCCTCTCCTCCTCCTCACTACTCCTCCCCCTCCTCCTCCTCCTACCCCTCCTCCTCCCCCTCTCCTCACTCCTCCTCCCCTCTCCTCCTCCTCTCCTCCTCCTCCTACTCCTCCCCCTCTCCTCCTCCTCACTAACTCCTCCTCCTCCTCCTCCTACTCCTCCCTCCCCTCCTCCTCCTCCTCCTCCCTCCTCCTCCCTCTCCTCCTCCCCTCCTCCTCCCTCTCCTCACTCCTCCTCCCCTCTCCTCCTCCTCCCTCTCCTCCTCCTCCCCCTCTCCTCCTCCTCACTACTCCTCCCCCTCTCCTCCTCACTAACTCCTCCCCCCCTCTCCTCCTCCTCACTAACTCCTCTCCTCCTCCTCCTCCTCCCTAACCCCTCCTCCTCCCCCTCTCCCCGTCCTCACTAACTCCTCCCCCTCCTCACTAACTCCTTCCCCTCTCCTCCTCCTCACTAACTCCTCCTCCTCACTAACTCCTCCCCCTCTCCTCCTCTTCACTAACTCCTCCTCCTCCCTAACCCCTCCTCCTCCTCCCTAACCCCTCCTCCTCACTAACTCCTCCCCCTCTCCTCCTCCTCCTCCCCCTCTCCTCCTCCTCCCCCTCCTCCTCCTCCTCCTCCCCCTCTCCTCCTCCTCCCCCTCTCCTCCTCCTCCTCCCTAACCCCTCCTCCTCCTCCTCCCCCTCTCCCCCTCCTCACTAACTCCTCCCCCTCTACTCCTCCTCACTAACTCCTCTCCTCCTCCTCCTCCCTAACCCCTCCTCCTCTCTCCTCCTCCTCACTAACTCCTCCCCCTCTCTCCTCAGATTGCAGAACAGCTACACAGCGTCTCAGAGAGCCAATCAGGATCTGGAGGAGAAGCTCCACGCTCTGGTAACCAATAGGATTCATGACACTGTATTGGAGTGATGATGTAATGACAGAGGGGGTTCTGGGTAATCTTTATTCTCCGGGTGAACTTCCTGTCTGTGAGTGATGATGATGTCGCTCTTCATCTTCCTCTCTGCTCTCATGCTGCTCTGTGACGGATCACTCCTCTTCATCTTCCTCCTCCTCTTCATCAGGCTGCTGTCAGCCAGACATGGGTTCATGCAGTTGGGTTTAATTCATCTTCCTCCTGCTCCTCCTCTTCATCCTCCTCCTCTTCCTCCTCTTCATCCTCCTCCTCCTACCTCCTCTTCCTCCTCCTCTTCATCAGGCTGCTGTCAGCCAGACATGGGTTCATGCAGTTGGGTTTAATTCATCTTCCTCCTCTTCCTCCTCTTCATCCTCCTCCTCTTCCTCCTCTTCCTCCTCCTCTTCCTCCTCCTCTTCCTCTTCCTCCTCCTCTTCCTCCTCTTCTTCCTCCTCCTCTTCCTCAGGCTGCTGTCAGCCAGACATGTGCTGCAGTCGAATAGTCCGTTTCTCTCAGACCCTTCCTCAGTGGCCGCCATGATACGAGCTGGTTCTCTTGTTCAATAAGGGTCCTCTTTGAAGACCATGCAGCCAGGTCCCCCTTTGAAGACCATGCAGCCAGGTCCCCCTTTGAAGACCATGCAGCCAGGTCCCCCTTTGAAGACCATGCAGCCAGGTCCCCCTTTGAAGACCATGCAGCCAGGTCCCTCTTTGAAGACCATGCAGCCAGGTCCCCCTTTGAAGACCATGCAGCCAGGTTCCCCTTTGAAGACCATGCAGCCAGGTCCCCCTTTGAAGACCATGCAGCCAGGTCCCCCTTTGAAGACCATGCAGCCAGGTCCCCCTTTGAAGACCATGCAGCCAGGTCCCCCTTTGAAGACCATGCAGCCAGGTCCCCCTTTGAAGACCATGCAGCCAGGTCCCCCTTTGAAGACCATGCAGCCAGGTCCCCCTTTGAAGACCATGCAGCCAGGTCCCCTTTGAAGACCATGCAGCCAGGTCCCCCTTTGAAGACCATGCAGCCAGGTCCCCCTTTGAAGACCATGCAGCCAGGTCCCCCTTTGAAGACCATGCAGCCAGGTCCCCCTTTGAAGACCATGCAGCCAGGTCCCCCTTTGAAGACCATGCAGCCAGGTCCCCCTTTGAAGACCATGCAGCCAGGTCCCCCTTTGAAGACCATGCAGCCAGGTCCCCCTTTGAAGACCATGCAGCCAGGGTCCCCCTTTGAAGACCATGCAGCCAGGTCCCCCTTTGAAGACCATGCAGCCAGGTCCCCCTTTGAAGACCATGCAGCCAGGTTCCCCCTTTGAAGACCATGCAGCCAGGTCCCCCTTTGAAGACAATGCAGCCAGGTCCCCCTTTGAAGACCATGCAGCCAGGTCCCCCTTTGAAGACCATGCAGCCAGGTCCCCCTTTGAAGACCATGCAGCCAGGTCCCCCTTTGAAGACCATGCAGCCAGGTCCCCCTTTGAAGACCATGCAGCCAGGTCCCCCTTTGAAGACCATGCAGCCAGGTCCCCCTTTGAAGACCATGCAGCCAGGTCCCCCCTTTGAAGACCATGCAGCCAGGTCCCCCTTTGAAGACCATGCAGCCAGGTCCCCCTTTGAAGACCATGCAGCCAGGTCCCCCTTTGAAGACCATGCAGCCAGGTCCCCCTTTGAAGACCATGCAGCCAGGTCCCCCTTTGAAGACCATGCAGCCAGTCCCCCTTTGAAGACCATGCAGCCAGGTCCCCCTTTGAAGACCATGCAGCCAGGTCCCCCTTTGAAGACCATGCAGCCAGGTCCCCCTTTGAAGACCATGCAGCCAGGTCCCCCTTTGAAGACCATGCAGCCAGGTCCCTCTTTGAAGACCATGCAGCCAGGTCCCCCTTTGAAGACCATGCAGCCAGTCCCCCTTTGAAGACCATGCAGCCAGGTCCCCCCTTTGAAGACCATGCAGCCAGGTTCCCCTTTGAAGACAATGCAGCCAGGTCCCCCCTTTGAAGACCATGCAGCCAGGTCCCCCCTTGAAGACCATGCAGCCAGGTCCCTCTTTGAAGACAATGCAGCCAGGTTCCCCTTTGAAGACCATGCAGCCAGGTCCCCCTTTGAAGACCATGCAGCCAGGTCCCCCTTTGAAGACCATGCAGCCAGGTCCCTCTTTGAAGACCATGCAGCCAGGTCCCCCCTTTGAAGACCATGCAGCCAGGTCCCCCTTTGAAGACCATGCAGCCAGGTCCCCCTTTGAAGACCATGCAGCCAGGTCCCCCTTTGAAGACCATGCAGCCAGGTCCCCCTTTGAAGACCATGCAGCCAGGTCCCCCTTTGAAGACCATGCAGCCAGGCTAGCTAACCTGCTAACCTAGCCTCAGACCCTCTGTCCTTAGGGTTAGGGTAATGTTGTGAATCGAGTGGCCTGTGTTCGTCGTCCGTAACATAACCCTACCCCTCACCCCAGATACTGACTGGTTTCCGGACCCCCCCAGACCCCCCCCAATAAAGCAAAACTGCACGTTTCAGAGTGGCCTTCTATGGTGGCCAGCCTAAGGCTCACCTGTGCAGTAACCATGCTGTCCAATCAGCATCTAATATGGCACGCCTGGGAGGTGATTCTCTCGGCGAAGCAGAGGTGCTCACTGTCACACGTGGTTTCAGATCTGAGAACGATGTTTGAGAGAAACGGTTACTTCAGCACGAACCTCACCGCACGACTGATCGGGGCAGACGGCAGGGACTTTGGACGATTCGACTGCAGCCGGGCTCGTGCAGTTGGGTTTCATTCCTCCTCCTCCTCCTCCTCCTCCTCCTCCTCCTCCTCCTCCTCCTCCTCCTCCTCTTCCTCCTCCATCATCATCTTCCTCCTCCTCCTCCTCCTCCTCCTCCATCATCATCTTTCAGTCCTCATATATATTCATTAGTATTTGTTAGGGTTAGAATACTTTCAAATATGAAGTATATATATATTATTTTGAATTTATTGTAATGTATTTGGTAAAGTGAATGTAGCCCCGCCTCCTGCCAGCCCCGCCTGCTGATTGGCTGCCTGAGCTGTGATTGACAGCTGTCTAACACTGTCTCCTCTCAGCTACGGAAGGTGGAGAGGGACAAAAAGACGATGGACCAGGAGATCGTGGAGCTCACCAACAAACTGCTGGACGCCAAGAACTCCATCGACCGCCTGGAGGAGCTCAACGTGAGTACAAGTACACACTGTACACACTGTCCACACTGTACAATCTGTACACACTGTCCACACTGTCCACACTGTACACACTGTCCACACTGTACACACAGTACACACTGTACAATCTGTACACACTGTACACACAGTACACACTGTCCACACTGTAGACACAGTACACACAGTACACACTGTCCACACTGTCCACACAGTACACACTGTCCACACTGTACACACTGTCCACACTGTACACACTGTCCACACTGTACACACTGTACACACTGTACACACTGTCCACACTGTCCCACACTGTCCACACTGTCCACACTGTACAATCTGTACTTAAAAAGTCTTACATTTGATAATCTAAAGTTAAGGCCTTAGAGAGGTCCTAACGAGAGTCCTAACGAGAGGTCCCTAACGAGAGGTCCCAACGAGAGGTCCCTAACGAGAGGTCCCTAACGAGAGGTCCCAACGAGAGGTCCCAACGAGAGGTCCTAACGAGAGGTCCCAACGAGAGGTCCCAACGAGAGGTCCCTAACGAGAGGTCCCTAACGAGAGGTCCCAACGAGAGGTCCCAACGAGAGGTCCCTAACGAGAGGTCCCTAACGAGAGGTCCTAACGAGAGGTCCCAACGAGGTCCCAAACGAGAGGTCCCAACAGAGGTCCCAACGAGAGGTCCCTAACGAGAGGTCCCTAACGAGAGGTCCTAACGAGAGGTCCTAACGAGAGGTCCCTAACGAGAGGTCCCAACGAGAGGTCCCTAACGAGAGTCCCTAACGAGAGGTCCCAACGAGAGGTCCCACGAATCCCACGAGAGTCCCAACGAGAGGTCCCAACGAGGTCCCTAACGAGAGGTCCCTAACGAGAGGTCCAACGAGAGTCCCAACGAGAGGTCCCTAACGAGAGGTCCCTAACGAGAGGTCCTAACGAGAGGTCCCAACGAGAGGTCCCTAACGAGAGTCCCTAACGAGAGGTCCCTAACGAGAGGTCCCTAACGAGAGGTCCCTAACGAGAGGTCCCTAACGAGAGGTCCCTAACGAGAGGTCCTAACGAGAGGTCCTAACGAGAGGTCCTAACGAGAGGTCCCTAACGAGAGGTCCCTAACGAGAGGTCCTAACGAGAGGTCCTAACGAGAGTCCTAACGAGAGGTCCCAACGAGAGGTCCCAACGAGAGGTCCCTAACGAGAGGTCCCAACGAGAGGTCCCTAACGAGAGGTCCCTAACGAGAGGTCCCCAACGAGAGGTCCCTAACGAGAGGTCCTAACGAGAGTCCCTAACGAAGGTCCCTAACGAGAGTCCCTAACGAGAGGTCCCCAACGAGGTCCCCACGAGAGGTCCTAACGAGAGTCCCCACGAGAGGTCCCCAACGAGAGGTCCTAACGAGAGTCCCTAACGAGAGGTCCCTAACGAGAGTCCCAACGAGGTCCCAACGAGAGGTCCCTAACGAGAGGTCCCAACGAGAGGTCCCTAACGAGAGGTCCCTAACGAGAGGTCCCCAACGAGAGGTCCTAACGGAGGTCCCTAACGAGAGGTCCCTAACGAGAGGTCCCCTAACGAGAGTCCCAACGAGAGGTCCCCAACGAGAGGTCCCCAACGAGAGGTCCCTAACGAGAGGTCCCTAACGAGAGGTCCCTAACGAGAGGTCCTAACGAGAGGTCCCTAACGAGAGGTCCTAACGAGAGGTCCCTAACGAGAGGTCCTAACGAGAGGTCCCTAACGAGAGGTCCCTAACGAGAGGTCCCTAACGAGAGTCCCTAACGAGAGGTCCCTAACGAGAGTCCTAACGAGAGGTCCTAACGAGAGGTCCTAACGAGAGGTCCCTAACGAGAGGTCCCTAACGAGAGGTCCTAACGAGAGTCCTAACGAGAGGTCCCTAACGAGAGGTCCTAACGAGAGGTCCCCAACGAGAGGTCCCTAACGAGAGGTCCCTACACAGTACTCGCAGTACACACAGTACTCGCAGTACTCGCAGTACACACAGTACACGCAGTACTCGCAGTACCACAGTAACACAGTACTCACAGTACACACAGTACTCACAGTACACACAGTACACACAGTACTCACAGTACACACAGTACTCACAGTACACACAGTACTCACAGTACACACAGTACACACAGTACTCACAGTACACACAGTACTCACAGTACACACAGTACTCACAGTACACACAGTACACACAGTACACACAGTACACACAGTACTCACAGTACACACAGTACTCACAGTACACACAGTACACACAGTACTCACAGTACACACAGTACTACCCAGTACTCGCAGTACACACAGTACTCACAGTACTCACAGTACACACAGTACTCACAGTACACAACAGTAACACACAGTACTCACAGTAACACACAGTACTCACAGTACACACAGTACTCACAGACACACAGTATCACAGTACACACAGTACACACAGTACTCACAGTACACGTACACACAGTACTCACAGTACAACGCAGTACTCACAGTACACGCAGTACTCACAGTACACACAGTACTCACAGTACACACAGTACTCACTCGCTCTGTTTGCAGGAGCGCTAACAGACAAGACTGCAACCTGGCCGTCCAGCTGCTGAAGTGCAACAAGTCCCACTTCAGGAACCACAAGTTCGCTGACGTGAGTGGGGGGAGAGAGGGAGAGAGGGAGGGATGAGGGAGGGAGGGAGAGGGAGAGAGGAGAGAGGGAGGGGGAGAGAGGGAGGGAGGAGGAGAGGGAGGTGGGAGAGAGAGAGAGAGACAGGAGAGAGAGAGAGACAGAGAGAGGGGAGAGAGAGAAGAGAGAGAGAGAGGGAGAGAGAGAGAGGAGGGGGAGAGAGGGGGAGAGAGAGAGAGGAAGGGAGAGAGATGTGTAACCCTGTGGTGTGTGTGTGTGTGTTGTGTGTGTGTGTGTGGCAGCTGCCGCTATGAGCTGCAGGACATGCTGAACAAGCACATGAAGGGGCCCCCGGCCCCCCCCAGGACCCGACTGCCTCGGCTGACGGAACGTGGTCCCCGCCTCGTGATCGCGCCGCAGTGCTGGAGAAGCCGGAGCCCCTCCTCCTGAACTCGGCGCATCGAGCAGCTGCAGCCGCCGCCTCCGAGACGTGTTCGTCCACGTGGACATGACGCAGCAGAACGGGTCCCTGCTGCGCGCGCTCTGAGGTCAGGGGGCGAGGAGGCGGGGGCTCCCGTCCATCGAGAAGCTGAACCCCTACCCCCCCCCGCCGCCCCCCCACCCTCTGTACCCCGGCAGGAAGGTGATCGAGTTCTCCTCCGACGACAAGGTGAAGATCCCCAAGAACTCCCCTCTGCCGAACAGCACCTACGCCACGAGGCAGGCCATCTCCCTCAGCCTGGTGCAGCAGGACGAGGGGCGAGCAAGCCCCGCCCACTCCTGCTCCTCGGGGGGCCGCGCCGCTCGCCCCCCTCCCAGAGAACCTGCCAGTGAGCCGCTGAGCAACCAGTCCAGCCCCTTCAGCAGCCCCCCCCAGGTAACACACTGTACTGCAGCAGGTAACACACTCACTGCAGACCCCCCCCCCAGGTAACACACTCTACTGCAGACAGGTAACCCACTCTAACGCAGGTAACACACCTACGCAGACAGGTAACACACTCTACTGCAGACAGGTAACACACTCTACTGCAGGCAGAACACACTCTACTGCAGACAGGTAACACACTCTAACTGCAGACCCCCCCCCAGGTAACACACTCTACTGCAGCAGGTACACACTCTACTGCAGAACAGGTAAACACACTCTAGCTGCAGACAGGTAACACAGTCTACTGCAGCAGGTAACACACTCTACTGCAGCAGGTAACACACTCTACTGCAGACCCCCCCCCCAGGTAACACACTCTACTGCAGACAGGTAACACACCTACTGCAGACAGGTAACACTCTACGCAGCAGGTAACACAGTCTACTGCAGACAGTAACACAGTCTAACTGCAGCCCACAGGTAACACACTCTACTGCAGACAGGTAACACACTCTACTGCAGACAGGTAACACAGTCTACTGCAGACAGGTAACACACTCTACTGCAGACAGGAACACAGTCTACTGCAGCAGAACACACTCACTGCAGACAGGAAACACACATCTACTGCAGACAGTAACACAGTCTACTGCAGACAGGTAACACACTACTGCAGCAGGTAACACAGTCTACTGCAGACAGGTAACACAGTCTACTGCAGACAGGTAACACAGTCCTACTGCGACACGCACCACCAGCCTACCAACACACAGGTAACACAGTCTACTCGCAACAGTAACACTCAGTCACTCACTGCTGTACCACGCTAACCACACACAGTCAGTACTGCAGACATCACCCCCCACCCCACCCCACCCCACCCCACACCCCACCCCACCCCACACCCCACACACACCCCACACCCCCCCCCACCCCCCCCCCCCACCCCCAGGCCACCCCACGACCCTCTCACGCAGACCCACAGACACACCCCCACCCCCCCACCCCCCACCCCCCACGACCCCCCAGCACTGCACCCCCCCACCCACCCACCACCGCACCACACACACAACACACCCAGGCACCCAGCGCACCCACCCCGCACTCACACCCACACCCCCACCCACTCCCCCCCAGCAGGTAACACATCTACTGCAGACAGGTACCCAGACACGCGCAGACACACTCACGCAGACAGGTAACACATCCACTCAGACACCCAGGTCTACTGCAGACAGAACACACTCACTGCAGACCCCCCCCCCAGTACACGACAGGTAACACACTCTACTGCAGACCCCCCCCCAGGTAACACACTCTACTGCAGACAGGTAACACACTCTACTGCAGACCCCCCCCCAGGTAACACACTCTACTGCAGACCCCCCCCCAGGTAACACACTCTACTGCAGACCCCCCCCCAGGTAACACACTCTACTGCAGCAGGTAACACAGTCTACTGCAGACCCCCCCCCAGGTAACACAGTCTACTGCAGACCCCCCCCCCAGGTAACACAGTCTACTGCAGACCCCCCCCCCAGGTAACACACTCTACTGCAGACCCCCCCCCCAGGTAACACAGTCTACTGCAGACCCCCCCCCAGGTAACACACTCTACTGCAGACCCCCCCCCACCACGACAGGTAACACACTCTACTGCAGACCCCCCCCCCAGGTAACACAGTCTACTGTAAACCCCCCCCCAGGTAACACACTCTACTGCAGACAGGTAACACAGTCTACTGCAGACCCCCCCCCCAGGTAACACAGTCTACTGCAGCCAGGTAACACAGTCTACTGCAGACCCCCCCCCAGGTAACACAGTCTACTGCAGACCCCCGCCCCCAGGTAACACAGTCTACTGCAGCAGGTAACACAGTCTACTGCAGACCCAGGTAACACAGTCTACTGCAGACCCCCCCCCCAGGTAACACAGTCTACTGCAGACCCCCCCCCCAGGTAACACACTCTACTGCAGACCCCCCCCCCAGGTAACACACTCTACTGCAGACCCCCCCCCAGGTAACACAGTCTACTGCAGACCCCCCCCCCAGGTAACACAGTCTACTGCAGACCCCCCCCCCAGGTAACACAGTCTACTGCAGACCCCCCCCAGGTAACACAGTCTACTGCAGACCCCCCCCCAGGTAACACAGTCTACTGCAGACCCCCCCCAGGTAACACAGTCTACTGCAGACCCCCCCCCCAGGTAACACACTCTACTGCAGACCCCTGCTATCTGGTAGCTAGCGTTAGCCATCGTTAGCTAGCGTTAGCTATCTGGTAGCTAGTGTTAGCTATCTGGTAGCTAGCGTTAGCCATCGTTAGCTAGCGTTAGCTATCTGGTAGCTAGTGTTAGCTATCTGGTAGCTAGCGTTAGCCATCGTTAGCTAGCGTTAGCTATCTGGTAGCTAGTGTTAGCTATCTG
>CM070497.1:40399204-40439788 GCA_036324585.1 Champsocephalus esox
CCTCCCCCAGGCGTTTGGCTCTGATTGGCTCTGATTGTAGCCCCTCCCCCAGGCGTTTGGCCTCTGATTGGCTCTGATTGTAGCCCCTCCCCCAGGCGTTTGGCTCTGATTGGCTCTGATTGTTTCACTTCCTGTTGTAAATGCAGTCTTTAAAGAGAGACTGTTAAACTAACGATTTTATTTTCTCAATTTGTAAACGATGTATATTTTAAAACAAATAAAATATTTTAAACGAATATCAGTCTTTATTTAAATCTCCTCTGTTGTTGTTGTGTATATTTATATATTTATATATGTATATTTATATATATTTATATATTTATATGTATATTTATATATATTTATATGTATATATGTATATTTATATATTTATATGTATATTTATATATTTATATGTATATATTTATATGTATATATTTATATGTATATATGTATATTTATATATTTATAGATGGAGCTTTTCATTAAGTTATTATTGATCTTTTCTTTGTTATTTATTTTACACTTATTGTAATTTCTGAGCAAGAGTTAATATAATAACTGACACACACACAGACACACACACACACAGAGACACACACACACACACAGAGAGACACACACACACAAGAGACACACACAGAGACACAGAGACACACACACACACAGACACACACACACAGAGACACAGACACACACAGAGACACACACACACACACGAGACACACACACACACAGAGACACAGACACAACAGAGACACACACACACACGAGACACACACACACAGACACACACAGAGACACACACACACACAGAGACACACACAGGGGCGCTGCCAGGGATTTTGGGCCCCATGAAAGACATCACATGGCCCCCCCCACCAGACACATTGCTAACCACACCTCCAGAACCCGCTCATCGTGCAGTCCACTAACTGCTCCATGTGTTCTGACCCTGAGCCGAGAACATGGCGCTGCAGTGGAATCTGCATGTGATGCAACACTCCTGACGACAGACAGTGAGGAGGAGCAGCACCCTAACCCAGACAGTGAGGAGGAGCAGCACCCTAACCCAGACAGTGAGGAGGAGCAGCACCCTAACCCAGACAGTGGGGAGGACAGCACCCTAACCCAGACAGTGAGGAGGAGCAGCACCCTAACCCAGACAGTGAGGAGGACAGCACCCTAACCCAGACAGTGAGGAGGAGCAGCACCCTAACCCAGACAGTGAGGAGGAGCAGCACCCTAACCCAGACAGTGAGGAGGAGCAGCACCCTAACCCAGACAGTGAGGAGGAGCAGCACCCTAACCCAGACAGTGAGGAGGAGCAGCACCCTAACCCAGAGAGTGAGGAGGAGCAGCACCCTAACCCAGACAGTGAGGAGGACAGCACCCTAACCCAGACAGTGGGGAGGACAGCACCCTAACCCAGACAGTGAGGAGGAGCAGCACCCTAACCCAGACAGTGAGGAGGACAGCACCCTAACCCAGACAGTGAGGAGGAGCAGCACCCTAACCCAGACAGTGAGGAGGAGCAGCACCCTAACCCAGACAGTGAGGAGGAGCAGCACCCTAACCCAGACAGTGAGGAGGAGCAGCACCCTAACCCAGACAGTGAGGAGGAGCAGCACCCTAACCCAGACAGTGAGGAGGAGCAGCACCCTAACCCAGACAGTGAGGAGGAGCAGCACCCTAACCCAGACAGTGAGGAGGAGCAGCACCCTAACCCAGACAGTGAGGAGGAGCAGCACCCTAACCCAGACAGTGAGGAGGAGCAGCACCCTAACCCAGACAGTGAGGAGGAGCAGCACCCTAACCCAGACAGTGAGGAGGAGCAGCACCCTAACCCAGACAGTGAGGAGGACAGCACCCTAACCCAGACAGTGGGGAGGACAGCACCCTAACCCAGACAGTGAGGAGGAGCAGCACCCTAACCCAGACAGTGAGGAGGACAGCACCCTAACCCAGACAGTGAGGAGGAGCAGCACCCTAACCCAGACAGTGAAGAGGACAGCACCCTAACCCAGACAGTGGGGAGGACAGCACCCTCACCCAGACAGTGAGGAGGACAGCACCCTAACCCAGACAGTGAGGAGGAGCAGCACCCTAACCCAGACAGTGAGGAGGAGCAGCACCCTAACCCAGACAGTGGGGAGGACAGCACCCTAACCCAGACAGTGAGGAGGACAGCACCCTAACCCAGACAGTGAGGAGGAGCAGCACCCTAACCCAGACAGTGAGGAGGAGCAGCACCCTAACCCAGACAGTGAGGAGGAGCAGCACCCTAACGCCAGACAGTGAGGAGGACAGCACCCTAACCCAGACAGTGAGGAGGAGCAGCACCCTAACCCAGACAGTGGGGAGGACAGCACCCTAACCCAGACAGTGAGGAGGAGCAGCACCCTAACCCAGACAGTGAGGAGGACAGCACCCTAACCCAGACAGTGAGGAGGAGCAGCACCCTAACCCAGACAGTGAGGAGGAGCAGCACCCTAACCCAGACAGTGAGGAGGAGCAGCACCCTAACCCAGACAGTGAGGAGGAGCAGCACCCTAACCCAGACAGTGAGGAGGAGCAGCACCCTAACCCAGACAGTGAGGAGGAGCAGCACCCTAACCCAGACAGTGAGGAGGAGCAGCACCCTAACCCAGACAGTGAGGAGGAGCAGCACCCTAACCCAGACAGTGAGGAGGAGCAGCACCCTAACCCAGACAGTGAGGAGGAGCAGCACCCTAACCCAGACAGTGAGGAGGACAGCACCCTAACCCAGACAGTGGGGAGGACAGCACCCTAACCCAGACAGTGAGGAGGAGCAGCACCCTAACCCAGACAGTGAGGAGGACAGCACCCTAACCCAGACAGTGAGGAGGAGCAGCACCCTAACCCAGACAGTGAGGAGGAGCAGCACCCTAACCCAGACAGTGAGGAGGAGCAGCACCCTAACCCAGACAGTGAGGAGGAGCAGCACCCTAACCCAGACAGTGAGGAGGAGCAGCACCCTAACCCAGACAGTGAGGAGGAGCAGCACCCTACCCAGACAGTGAGGAGGAGCAGCCCAAACCCAGACAGTGAGGAGCAGCACCCTAACCCAGACAGTGAGGAGGAGCAGCACCCTAACCCAGACAGTGAGGAGGAGCAGCACCCTAACCCAGACAGTGAGGAGGAGCAGCACCCTAACCCAGACAGTGAGGAGGAGCAGCACCCTAACCCAGACAGTGAGGAGGAGCAGCACCCTAACCCAGACAGTGAGGAGGAGCAGCACCCTAACCCAGACAGTGAGGAGGACAGCACCCTAACCCAGACAGTGGGGAGGACAGCACCCTAACCCAGACAGTGAGGAGGAGCAGCACCCTAACCCAGACAGTGAGGAGGACAGCACCCTAACCCAGACAGTGAGGAGGAGCAGCACCCTAACCCAGACAGTGAAGAGGACAGCACCCTAACCCAGACAGTGGGGAGGACAGCACCCTCACCCAGACAGTGAGGAGGACAGCACCCTAACCCAGACAGTGAGGAGGAGCAGCACCCTAACCCAGACAGTGAGGAGGAGCAGCACCCTAACCCAGACAGTGGGGAGGACAGCACCCTAACCCAGACAGTGAGGAGGACAGCACCCTAACCCAGACAGTGAGGAGGAGCAGCACCCTAACCCAGACAGTGAGGAGGAGCAGCACCCTAACCCAGACAGTGAGGAGGAGCAGCACCCTAACCCAGACAGTGAGGAGGACAGCACCCTAACCCAGACAGTGAGGAGGAGCAGCACCCTAACCCAGACAGTGAGGAGGACAGCACCCTAACCCAGACAGTGAGGAGGACAGCACCCTAACCCAGACAGTGAGGAGGACAGCACCCTAACCCAGACAGTGAGGAGGACAGCACCCTAACCCAGACAGTGAGGAGGACAGCACCCTAACCCAGACAGTGAGGAGGACAGCACCCTAACCCAGACAGTGAGGAGGACAGCACCCTAACCCAGACAGTGAGGAGGACAGCACCCTAACCCAGACAGTGAGGAGGAGCAGCACCCTAACCCAGACAGTGAGGAGGAGCAGCACCCTAACCCAGACAGTGAGGAGGAGCAGCACCCTAACCCAGACAGTGAGGAGGAGCAGCACCCTAACCCAGACAGTGAGGAGGAGCAGCACCCTAACCCAGACAGTGAGGAGGAGCAGCACCCTAACCCAGACAGTGAGGAGGAGCAGCACCCTAACCCAGACAGTGAGGAGGAGCAGCACCCTAACCCAGACAGTGAGGAGGAGCAGCACCCTAACCCAGACAGTGAGGAGGACAGCACCCTAACCCAGACAGTGAGGAGGAGCAGCACCCTAACCCAGACAGTGAGGAGGAGCAGCACCCTAACCCAGACAGTGAGGAGGAGCAGCACCCTAACCCAGACAGTGAGGAGGAGCAGCACCCTAACCCAGACAGTGAGGAGGAGCAGCACCCTAACCCAGACAGTGAGGAGGAGCAGCACCCTAACCCAGACAGTGAGGAGGAGCAGCACCCTAACCCAGACAGTGAGGAGGAGCAGCACCCTAACCCAGACAGTGAGGAGGAGCAGCACCCTAACCCAGACAGTGAGGAGGAGCAGCACCCTAACCCAGACAGTGAGGAGGAGCAGCACCCTAACCCAGACAGTGAGGAGGAGCAGCACCCTAACCCAGACAGTGAGGAGGACAGCACCCTAACCCAGACAGTGAGGAGGAGCAGCACCCTAACCCAGACAGTGGGGAGGACAGCACCCTAACCCAGACAGTGAGGAGGAGCAGCACCCTAACCCAGACAGTGAGGAGGACAGCACCCTAACCCAGACAGTGAGGAGGAGCAGCACCCTAACCCAGACAGTGAGGAGGACAGCACCCTAACCCAGACAGTGGGGAGGACAGCACCCTAACCCAGACAGTGAGGAGGACAGCACCCTAACCCAGACAGTGAGGAGGAGCAGCACCCTAACCCAGACAGTGAGGAGGAGCAGCACCCTAACCCAGACAGTGGGGAGGACAGCACCCTAACCCAGACAGTGAGGAGGAGCAGCACCCTAACCCAGACAGTGAGGAGGAGCAGCACCCTAACCCAGACAGTGAGGAGGAGCAGCACCCTAACCCAGACAGTGAGGAGGAGCAGCACCCTAACCCAGACAGTGAGGAGGACAGCACCCTAACCCAGACAGTGAGGAGGAGCAGCACCCTAACCCAGACAGTGAGGAGGGCAGCACCCTAACCCAGACAGTGAGGAGGACAGCACCCTAACCCAGACAGTGAGGAGGAGCAGCACCCTAACCCAGACAGTGAGGAGGACAGCACCCTAACCCAGACAGTGAGGAGGACAGCACCCTAACCCAGACAGTGAGGAGGACAGCACCCTAACCCAGACAGTGAGGAGGACAGCACCCTAACCCAGACAGTGAGGAGGACAGCACCCTAACCCAGACAGTGAGGAGGACAGCACCCTAACCCAGACAGTGAGGAGGACAGCACCCTAACCCAGACAGTGAGGAGGACAGCACCCTAACCCAGACAGTGAGGAGGACAGCACCCTAACCCACAGACAGTGAGGAGGAGCAGCACCCTAACCCAGACAGTGAGGAGGACAGCACCCTAACCCAGACAGTGAGGGAGGACAGCACCCTAACCCAGACAGTGAGGAGGAGCAGCACCCTAACCCAGACAGTGAGGAGGACAGCACCCTAACCCAGACAGTGAGGAGGAGCAGCACCCTAACCCAGACAGTGAGGAGGAGCAGCACCCTAACCCAGACAGTGAGGAGGAGCAGCACCCTAACCCAGACAGTGAGGAGGAGCAGCACCCTAACCCAGACAGTGAGGAGGAGCAGCACCCTAACCCAGACAGTGAGGAGGAGCAGCACCCTAACCCAGACAGTGAGGAGGAGCAGCACCCTAACCCAGACAGTGAGGAGGAGCAGCACCCTAACCCAGACAGTGAGGAGGAGCAGCACCCTAACCCAGACAGTGAGGAGGAGCAGCACCCTAACCCAGACAGTGAGGAGGAGCAGCACCCTAACCCAGACAGTGAGGAGGAGCAGCACCCTAACCCAGACAGTGAGGAGGAGCAGCACCCTAACCCAGACAGTGAGGAGGAGCAGCACCCTAACCCAGACAGTGAGGGAGGAGCAGCACCCTAACCCAGACAGTGAGGAGAGCAGCACCCCAGCAACACAAGCACACAAACCCAGACAGAGCAACAGCACACCAACACAGACACAGAGGCACAGCACACAACACCCAAACACAAAGCACACAACACACACAACAAACACAACAAACGCACAGCAGCACAGCAACACAGCACAGCAGCAGCAGCACACACACAAACACACAGACAGCAGAGCAGCACACAAAAGCACAGCACACACAACACACAGCACCAAACAAGCAGCACACACAACACACAGCACAGCACACAGCAACACAAACACAGCACAAGCACAGCAGCACACACAACAACACACAGAACACAGACAGCACAGCACAACACACACAGCGAGCAGCACACACACAACACACACACAGCAAAGAGCACAGCACACACAAGCACACACACACAACACAGCACAGCACAAACACACAGCACAGGAGACAGCACCCTAACCCAGACAGTGAGGGAGGAGCAGCACCCTAACCCAGACAGTGAGGAGCAGCACCCTAACCCAGACAGTGAGGAGGAGCAGCACCCTAACCCAGACAGTGAGGAGGAGCAGCACCCTAACCCAGACAGTGAGGAGGACAGCACCCTAACCCAGACAGTGAGGAGGAGCAGCACCCTAACCCAGACAGTGAGGAGGACAGCACCCTAACCCAGACAGTGAGGAGGACAGCACCCTAACCCAGACAGTGAGGAGGAGCAGCACCCTAACCCAGACAGTGAGGAGGAGCAGCACCCTAACCCAGACAGTGAGAGGACAGCACCCTAACCCAGACAGAGGACAGCACCCTAACCCAGACAGTGAGGAGGAGCAGCACCCTAACCCAGACAGTGAGGAGGACAGCACCCTAACCCAGACAGTGAGGAGGAGCAGCACCCTAACCCAGACAGTGAGGAGGACAGCACCCTAACCCAGACAGTGAGGAGGACAGCACCCTAACCCAGACAGTGAGGAGGAGCAGCACCCTAACCCAGACAGTGAGGAGGAGCAGCACCCTAACCCAGACAGTGAGGAGGAGCAGCACCCTAACCCAGACAGTGAGGAGGACAGCACCCTAACCCAGACAGTGAGGAGGACAGCACCCTAACCCAGACAGTGAGGAGGAGCAGCACCCTAACCCAGACAGTGAGGAGGAGCAGCACCCTAACCCAGACAGTGAGGAGGAGCAGCACCCTAACCCAGACAGTGAGGAGGACAGCACCCTAACCCAGACAGTGAGGAGGAGCAGCACCCTAACCCAGACAGTGGGGAGGACAGCACCCTAACCCAGACAGTGAGGAGGAGCAGCACCCTAACCCAGACAGTGAGGAGGACAGCACCCTAACCCAGACAGTGAGGAGGAGCAGCACCCTAACCCAGACAGTGAGGAGGAGCAGCACCCTAACCCAGACAGTGAGGAGGAGCAGCACCCTAACCCAGACAGTGAGGAGGAGCAGCACCCTAACCCAGACAGTGAGGAGGAGCAGCACCCTAACCCAGACAGTGAGGAGGAGCAGCACCCTAACCCAGACAGTGAGGAGGAGCAGCACCCTAACCCAGACAGTGAGGAGGAGCAGCACCCTAACCCAGACAGTGAGGAGGAGCAGCACCCTAACCCAGACAGTGAGGAGGAGCAGCACCCTAACCCAGACAGTGAGGAGGAGCAGCACCCTAACCCAGACAGTGAGGAGGACAGCACCCTAACCCAGACAGTGAGGAGGACAGCACCCTAACCCAGACAGTGAGGAGGAGCAGCACCCTAACCCAGACAGTGAGGAGGAGCAGCACCCTAACCCAGACAGTGAGGAGGAGCAGCACCCTAACCCAGACAGTGAGGAGGAGCAGCACCCTAACCCAGACAGTGAGGAGGAGCAGCACCCTAACCCAGACAGTGAGGAGGAGCAGCACCCTAACCCAGACAGTGAGGAGGAGCAGCACCCTAACCCAGACAGTGAGGAGGAGCAGCACCCTAACCCAGACAGTGAGGAGGAGCAGCACCCTAACCCAGACAGTGAGGAGGAGCAGCACCCTAACCCAGACAGTGAGGAGGAGCAGCACCCTAACCCAGACAGTGAGGAGGACAGCACCCTAACCCAGACAGTGGGGAGGACAGCACCCTAACCCAGACAGTGAGGAGGAGCAGCACCCTAACCCAGACAGTGAGGAGGACAGCACCCTAACCCAGACAGTGAGGAGGAGCAGCACCCTAACCCAGACAGTGAGGAGGACAGCACCCTAACCCAGACAGTGGGGAGGACAGCACCCTAACCCAGACAGTGAGGAGGACAGCACCCTAACCCAGACAGTGAGGAGGAGCAGCACCCTAACCCAGACAGTGAGGAGGAGCAGCACCCTAACCCAGACAGTGGGGAGGACAGCACCCTAACCCAGACAGTGAGGAGGACAGCACCCTAACCCAGACAGTGAGGAGGAGCAGCACCCTAACCCAGACAGTGAGGAGGAGCAGCACCCTAACCCAGACAGTGAGGAGGAGCAGCACCCTAACCCAGACAGTGAGGAGGACAGCACCCTAACCCAGACAGTGAGGAGGAGCAGCACCCTAACCCAGACAGTGAGGAGGACAGCACCCTAACCCAGACAGTGAGGAGGAGCAGCACCCTAACCCAGACAGTGAGGAGGACAGCACCCTAACCCAGACAGTGAGGAGGACAGCACCCTAACCCAGACAGTGAGGAGGACAGCACCCTAACCCAGACAGTGAGGAGGACAGCACCCTAACCCAGACAGTGAGGAGGACAGCACCCTAACCCAGACAGTGAGGAGGAGCAGCACCCTAACCCAGACAGTGAGGAGGAGCAGCACCCTAACCCAGACAGTGAGGAGGAGCAGCACCCTAACCCAGACAGTGAGGAGGAGCAGCACCCTAACCCAGACAGTGAGGAGGAGCAGCACCCTAACCCAGACAGTGAGGAGGAGCAGCACCCTAACCCAGACAGTGAGGAGGACAGCACCCTAACCCAGACAGTGAGGAGGAGCAGCACCCTAACCCAGACAGTGAGGAGGAGCAGCACCCTAACCCAGACAGTGAGGAGGAGCAGCACCCTAACCCAGACAGTGAGGAGGAGCAGCACCCTAACCCAGACAGTGAGGAGGAGCAGCACCCTAACCCAGACAGTGAGGAGGAGCAGCACCCTAACCCAGACAGTGAGGAGGAGCAGCACCCTAACCCAGACAGTGAGGAGGAGCAGCACCCTAACCCAGACAGTGAGGAGGACAGCACCCTAACCCAGACAGTGAGGAGACAGCACCCTAACCCAGACAGTGAGGAGGAGCAGCACCCTAACCCAGACAGTGAGGAGGAGCAGCACCCTAACCCAGACAGTGAGGAGGACAGCACCCTAACCCAGACAGTGAGGAGGACAGCACCCTAACCCAGACAGTGAGGAGGACAGCACCCTAACCCAGACAGTGAGGAGGACAGCACCCTAACCCAGACAGTGAGGAGGACAGCACCCTAACCCAGACAGTGAGGAGGAGCAGCACCCTAACCCAGACAGTGAGGAGGAGCAGCACCCTAACCCAGACAGTGAGGAGGACAGCACCCTAACCCAGACAGTGAGGAGGAGCAGCACCCTAACCCAGACAGTGAGGAGGAGCAGCACCCTAACCCAGACAGTGAGGAGGACAGCACCCTAACCCAGACAGTGAGGAGGACAGCACCCTAACCCAGACAGTGAGGAGGAGCAGCACCCTAACCCAGACAGTGAGGAGGAGCAGCACCCTAACCCAGACAGTGAGGAGGACAGCACCCTAACCCAGACAGTGAGGAGGACAGCACCCTAACCCAGACAGTGGGAGGACAGCACCCTAACCCAGACAGTGAGGAGGACAGCACCCTAACCCAGACAGTGAGGAGGAGCAGCACCCTAACCCAGACAGTGAGGAGGACAGCACCCTAACCCAGACAGTGAGGAGGAGCAGCACCCTAACCCAGACAGTGAGGAGGACAGCACCCTAACCCAGACAGTGAGGAGGAGCAGCACCCTAACCCAGACAGTGAGGAGGAGCAGCACCCTAACCCAGACAGTGAGGAGGAGCAGCACCCTAACCCAGACAGTGAGGAGGAGCAGCACCCTAACCCAGACAGTGAGGAGGAGCAGCACCCTAACCCAGACAGTGAGGAGGAGCAGCACCCTAACCCAGACAGTGAGGAGGAGCAGCACCCTAACCCAGACAGTGAGGAGGAGCAGCACCCTAACCCAGACAGTGAGGAGGAGCAGCACCCTAACCCAGACAGTGAGGAGGAGCAGCACCCTAACCCAGACAGTGAGGAGGAGCAGCACCCTAACCCAGACAGTGAGGAGGAGCAGCACCCTAACCCAGACAGTGAGGAGGACAGCACCCTAACCCAGACAGTGAGGAGGAGCAGCACCCTAACCCAGACAGTGAGGAGGAGCAGCACCCTAACCCAGACAGTGAGGAGGACAGCACCCTAACCCAGACAGTGAGGAGGAGCAGCACCCTAACCCAGACAGTGAGGAGGAGCAGCACCCTAACCCAGACAGTGAGGAGGAGCAGCACCCTAACCCAGACAGTGAGGAGGAGCAGCACCCTAACCCAGACAGTGAGGAGGAGCAGCACCCTAACCCAGACAGTGAGGAGGAGCAGCACCCTAACCCAGACAGTGAGGAGGAGCAGCACCCTAACCCAGACAGTGAGGAGGAGCAGCACCCTAACCCAGACAGTGAGGAGGAGCAGCACCCTAACCCAGACAGTGAGGAGGAGCAGCACCCTAACCCAGACAGTGAGGAGGAGCAGCACCCTAACCCAGACAGTGAGGAGGAGCAGCACCCTAACCCAGACAGTGAGGAGGAGCAGCACCCTAACCCAGACAGTGAGGAGGACAGCACCCTAACCCAGACAGTGGGGAGGACAGCACCCTAACCCAGACAGTGAGGAGGAGCAGCACCCTAACCCAGACAGTGAGGAGGACAGCACCCTAACCCAGACAGTGAGGAGGAGCAGCACCCTAACCCAGACAGTGAGAGGACAGCACCCTAACCCAGACAGTGAGGGAGGACAGCACCCTAACCCAGACAGTGAGGAGGACAGCACCCTAACCCAGACAGTGAGGAGGAGCAGCACCCTAACCCAGACAGTGAGGAGGAGCAGCACCCTAACCCAGACAGTGAGGAGGACAGCACCCTAACCCAGACAGTGAGGAGGACAGCACCCTAACCCAGACAGTGAGGAGGAGCAGCACCCTAACCCAGACAGTGAGGAGGAGCAGCACCCTAACCCAGACAGTGAGGAGGAGCAGCACCCTAACCCAGACAGTGAGGAGGACAGCACCCTAACCCAGACAGTGAGGAGGAGCAGCACCCTAACCCAGACAGTGAGGAGGACAGCACCCTAACCCAGACAGTGAGGAGGACAGCACCCTAACCCAGACAGTGAGGAGGACAGCACCCTAACCCAGACAGTGAGGAGGAGCAGCACCCTAACCCAGACAGTGAGGAGGACAGCACCCTAACCCAGACAGTGAGGAGGACAGCACCCTAACCCAGACAGTGAGGAGGAGCAGCACCCTAACCCAGACAGTGAGGAGGAGCAGCACCCTAACCCAGACAGTGAGGAGGAGCAGCACCCTAACCCAGACAGTGAGGAGGAGCAGCACCCTAACCCAGACAGTGAGGAGGAGCAGCACCCTAACCCAGACAGTGAGGAGGAGCAGCACCCTAACCCAGACAGTGAGGAGGAGCAGCACCCTAACCCAGACAGTGAGGAGGAGCAGCACCCTAACCCAGACAGTGAGGAGGAGCAGCACCCTAACCCAGACAGTGAGGAGGACAGCACCCTAACCCAGACAGTGAGGAGGACAGCACCCTAACCCAGACAGTGAGGAGGAGCAGCACCCTAACCCAGACAGTGAGGAGGACAGCACCCTAACCCAGACAGTGAGGAGGACAGCACCCTAACCCAGACAGTGAGGAGGAGCAGCACCCTAACCCAGACAGTGAGGAGGAGCAGCACCCTAACCCAGACAGTGAGGAGGAGCAGCACCCTAACCCAGACAGTGAGGAGGAGCAGCACCCTAACCCAGACAGTGAGGAGGAGCAGCACCCTAACCCAGACAGTGAGGAGGAGCAGCACCCTAACCCAGACAGTGAGGAGGAGCAGCACCCTAACCCAGACAGTGAGGAGGACAGCACCCTAACCCAGACAGTGAGGAGGAGCAGCACCCTAACCCAGACAGTGAGGAGGAGCAGCACCCTAACCCAGACAGTGAGGAGGAGCAGCACCCTAACCCAGACAGTGAGGAGGAGCAGCACCCTAACCCAGACAGTGAGGAGGACAGCACCCTAACCCAGACAGTGGGGAGGACAGCACCCTAACCCAGACAGTGAGGAGGAGCAGCACCCTAACCCAGACAGTGAGGAGGACAGCACCCTAACCCAGACAGTGAGGAGGAGCAGCACCCTAACCCAGACAGTGAGGAGGACAGCACCCTAACCCAGACAGTGGGGAGGACAGCACCCTAACCCAGACAGTGAGGAGGACAGCACCCTAACCCAGACAGTGAGGAGGAGCAGCACCCTAACCCAGACAGTGAGGAGGAGCAGCACCCTAACCCAGACAGTGGGGAGGACAGCACCCTAACCCAGACAGTGAGGAGGACAGCACCCTAACCCAGACAGTGAGGAGGAGCAGCACCCTAACCCAGACAGTGAGGAGGAGCAGCACCCTAACCCAGACAGTGAGGAGGAGCAGCACCCTAACCCAGACAGTGAGGAGGACAGCACCCTAACCCAGACAGTGAGGAGGAGCAGCACCCTAACCCAGACAGTGAGGAGGACAGCACCCTAACCCAGACAGTGAGGAGGACAGCACCCTAACCCAGACAGTGAGGAGGACAGCACCCTAACCCAGACAGTGAGGAGGACAGCACCCTAACCCAGACAGTGAGGAGGACAGCACCCTAACCCAGACAGTGAGGAGGACAGCACCCTAACCCAGACAGTGAGGAGGACAGCACCCTAACCCAGACAGTGAGGAGGAGCAGCACCCTAACCCAGACAGTGAGGAGGAGCAGCACCCTAACCCAGACAGTGAGGAGGAGCAGCACCCTAACCCAGACAGTGAGGAGGAGCAGCACCCTAACCCAGACAGTGAGGAGGAGCAGCACCCTAACCCAGACAGTGAGGAGGAGCAGCACCCTAACCCAGACAGTGAGGAGGAGCAGCACCCTAACCCAGACAGTGAGGAGGAGCAGCACCCTAACCCAGACAGTGAGGAGGAGCAGCACCCTAACCCAGACAGTGAGGAGGAGCAGCACCCTAACCCAGACAGTGAGGAGGACAGCACCCTAACCCAGACAGTGAGGAGGACAGCACCCTAACCCAGACAGTGAGGAGGAGCAGCACCCTAACCCAGACAGTGAGGAGGACAGCACCCTAACCCAGACAGTGAGGAGGAGCAGCACCCTAACCCAGACAGTGAGGAGGAGCAGCACCCTAACCCAGACAGTGAGGAGGAGCAGCACCCTAACCCAGACAGTGAGGAGGAGCAGCACCCTAACCCAGACAGTGAGGAGGAGCAGCACCCTAACCCAGACAGTGAGGAGGAGCAGCACCCTAACCCAGACAGTGAGGAGGACAGCACCCTAACCCAGACAGTGAGGAGGAGCAGCACCCTAACCCAGACAGTGAGGAGGAGCAGCACCCTAACCCAGACAGTGAGGAGGAGCAGCACCCTAACCCAGACAGTGAGGAGGAGCAGCACCCTAACCCAGACAGTGAGGAGGAGCAGCACCCTAACCCAGACAGTGAGGAGGACAGCACCCTAACCCAGACAGTGGGGAGGACAGCACCCTAACCCAGACAGTGAGGAGGAGCAGCACCCTAACCCAGACAGTGAGGAGGACAGCACCCTAACCCAGACAGTGAGGAGGAGCAGCACCCTAACCCAGACAGTGAGGAGGACAGCACCCTAACCCAGACAGTGGGGAGGACAGCACCCTAACCCAGACAGTGAGGAGGACAGCACCCTAACCCAGACAGTGAGGAGGAGCAGCACCCTAACCCAGACAGTGAGGAGGAGCAGCACCCTAACCCAGACAGTGAGGAGGACAGCACCCTAACCCAGACAGTGAGGAGGACAGCACCCTAACCCAGACAGGAGGAGCAGCACCCTAACCCAGACAGTGAGGAGGACAGCACCCTAACCCAGACAGTGAGGAGGACAGCACCCTAACCCAGACAGTGAGGAGGACAGCACCCTAACCCAGACAGTGAGGAGGAGCAGCACCCTAACCCAGACAGTGAGGAGGACAGCACCCTAACCCAGACAGTGAGGAGGACAGCACCCTAACCCAGACAGTGAGGAGGACAGCACCCTAACCCAGACAGTGAGGAGGACAGCACCCTAACCCAGACAGTGAGGAGGACAGCACCCTAACCCAGACAGTGAGGAGGACAGCACCCTAACCCAGACAGTGAGGAGGACAGCACCCTAACCCAGACAGTGAGGAGGACAGCACCCTAACCCAGACAGTGAGGAGGACAGCACCCTAACCCAGACAGTGAGGAGGAGCAGCACCCTAACCCAGACAGTGAGGAGGACAGCACCCTAACCCAGACAGTGAGGAGGACAGCACCCTAACCCAGACAGTGAGGAGGACAGCACCCTAACCCAGACAGTGAGGAGGAGCAGCACCCTAACCCAGACAGTGAGGAGGACAGCACCCTAACCCAGACAGTGAGGAGGACAGCACCCTAACCCAGACAGTGAGGAGGAGCAGCACCCTAACCCAGACAGTGAGGAGGAGCAGCACCCTAACCCAGACAGTGAGGAGGAGCAGCACCCTAACCCAGACAGTGAGGAGGACAGCACCCTAACCCAGACAGTGAGGAGGACAGCACCCTAACCCAGACAGTGAGGAGGACAGCACCCTAACCCAGACAGTGAGGAGGACAGCACCCTAACCCAGACAGTGAGGAGGACAGCACCCTAACCCAGACAGTGAGGAGGACAGCACCCTAACCCAGACAGTGAGGAGGACAGCACCCTAACCCAGACAGTGAGGAGGACAGCACCCTAACCCAGACAGTGAGGAGGACAGCACCCTAACCCAGACAGTGAGGAGGACAGCACCCTAACCCAGACAGTGAGGAGGAGCAGCACCCTAACCCAGACAGTGAGGAGGAGCAGCACCCTAACCCAGACAGTGAGGGAGGACAGCACCCTAACCCAGACAGTGAGGAGGACAGCACCCTAACCCAGACAGTGAGGAGGACAGCACCCTAACCCAGACAGTGAGGAGGAGCAGCACCCTAACCCAGACAGTGAGGAGGACAGCACCCTAACCCAGACAGTGAGGGAGGACAGCACCCTAACCCAGACAGTGAGGAGGACAGCACCCTAACCCAGACAGTGAGGAGGAGCAGCACCCTAACCCAGACAGTGAGGAGGAGCAGCACCCTAACCCAGACAGTGAGGGAGGACAGCACCCTAACCCAGACAGTGAGGAGGAGCAGCACCCTAACCCAGACAGTGAGGAGGACAGCACCCTAACCCAGACAGTGAGGAGGAGCAGCACCCTAACCCAGACAGTGAGGAGGACAGCACCCTAACCCAGACAGTGAGGAGGACAGCACCCTAACCCAGACAGTGAGGAGGACAGCACCCTAACCCAGACAGTGAGGAGGAGCAGCACCCTAACCCAGACAGTGAGGAGGACAGCACCCTAACCCAGACAGTGAGGAGGACAGCACCCTAACCCAGACAGTGAGGAGGACAGCACCCTAACCCAGACAGTGAGGAGGACAGCACCCTAACCCAGACAGTGAGGAGGACAGCACCCTAACCCAGACAGTGAGGAGGACAGCACCCTAACCCAGACAGTGAGGAGGAGCAGCACCCTAACCCAGACAGTGAGGAGGACAGCACCCTAACCCAGACAGTGAGGAGGACAGCACCCTAACCCAGACAGTGAGGAGGACAGCACCCTAACCCAGACAGTGAGGAGGAGCAGCACCCTAACCCAGACAGTGAGGAGGACAGCACCCTAACCCAGACAGTGAGGAGGACAGCACCCTAACCCAGACAGTGAGGAGGAGCAGCACCCTAACCCAGACAGTGAGGAGGAGCAGCACCCTAACCCAGACAGTGAGGGAGGAGCAGCACCCTAACCCAGACAGTGAGGAGGACAGCACCCTAACCCAGACAGTGAGGAGGACAGCACCCTAACCCAGACAGTGAGGAGGACAGCACCCTAACCCAGACAGTGAGGAGGACAGCACCCTAACCCAGACAGTGAGGAGGACAGCACCCTAACCCAGACAGTGAGGGAGGACAGCACCCTAACCCAGACAGTGAGGAGGACAGCACCCTAACCCAGACAGTGAGGAGGACAGCACCCTAACCCAGACAGTGAGGAGGACAGCACCCTAACCCAGACAGTGAGGAGGACAGCACCCTAACCCAGACAGTGAGGAGGAGCAGCACCCTAACCCAGACAGTGGGAGGACAGCACCCTAACCCAGACAGTGAGGAGGACAGCACCCTAACCCAGACAGTGAGGAGGACAGCACCCTAACCCAGACAGTGAGGAGCACCCCTCCGAGGAGGACAGCACCCTAACCCAGACAGTGAGGAGGACAGCACCCTAACCCAGACAGTGAGGAGGAGCAGCACCCTAACCCAGACAGTGAGGAGGACAGCACCCTAACCCAGACAGTGAGGAGGAGCAGCACCCTAACCCAGACAGTGAGGAGGACAGCACCCTAACCCAGACAGTGAGGAGGAGCAGCACCCTAACCCAGACAGTGAGGAGGACAGCACCCTAACCCAGACAGTGAGGAGGAGCAGCACCCTAACCCAGACAGTGAGGAGGACAGCACCCTAACCCAGACAGTGAGGAGGACAGCACCCTAACCCAGACAGTGAGGAGGACAGCACCCTAACCCAGACAGTGAGGAGGAGCAGCACCCTAACCCAGACAGTGAGGAGGACAGCACCCTAACCCAGACAGTGAGGAGGACAGCACCCTAACCCAGACAGTGAGGAGGAGCAGCACCCTAACCCAGACAGTGAGGGAGGACAGCACCCTAACCCAGACAGTGAGGAGGAGCAGCACCCTAACCCAGACAGTGAGGAGGACAGCACCCTAACCCAGACAGTGAGGAGGAGCAGCACCCTAACCCAGACAGTGAGGAGGACAGCACCCTAACCCAGACAGTGGGGAGGACAGCACCCTAACCCAGACAGTGAGGAGGACAGCACCCTAACCCAGACAGTGAGGAGGAGCAGCACCCTAACCCAGACAGTGAGGAGGAGCAGCACCCTAACCCAGACAGTGAGGAGGACAGCACCCTAACCCAGACAGTGAGGAGGACAGCACCCTAACCCAGACAGTGAGGGAGGACAGCACCCTAACCCAGACAGTGAGGAGGAGCAGCACCCTAACCCAGACAGTGAGGAGGACAGCACCCTAACCCAGACAGTGAGGAGGAGCAGCACCCTAACCCAGACAGTGAGGAGGACAGCACCCTAACCCAGACAGTGGGGAGGACAGCACCCTAACCCAGACAGTGAGGAGGACAGCACCCTAACCCAGACAGTGAGGAGGAGCAGCACCCTAACCCAGACAGTGAGGAGGAGCAGCACCCTAACCCAGACAGTGAGGAGGACAGCACCCTAACCCAGACAGTGAGGAGGAGCAGCACCCTAACCCAGACAGTGAGGAGGAGCAGCACCCTAACCCAGACAGTGAGGAGGAGCAGCACCCTAACCCAGACAGTGAGGAGGAGCAGCACCCTAACCCAGACAGTGAGGAGGACAGCACCCTAACCCAGACAGTGAGGAGGACAGCACCCTAACCCAGACAGTGAGGAGGACAGCACCCTAACCCAGACAGTGAGGAGGAGCAGCACCCTAACCCAGACAGTGAGGAGGAGCAGCACCCTAACCCAGACAGTGAGGAGGAGCAGCACCCTAACCCAGACAGTGAGGAGGAGCAGCACCCTAACCCAGACAGTGAGGAGGACAGCACCCTAACCCAGACAGTGAGGAGGAGCAGCACCCTAACCCAGACAGTGAGGAGGAGCAGCACCCTAACCCAGACAGTGAGGAGGACAGCACCCTAACCCAGACAGTGAGGAGGAGCAGCACCCTAACCCAGACAGTGAGGAGGAGCAGCACCCTAACCCAGACAGTGAGGAGGAGCAGCACCCTAACCCAGACAGTGAGGAGGAGCAGCACCCTAACCCAGACAGTGAGGAGGAGCAGCACCCTAACCCAGACAGTGAGGAGGAGCAGCACCCTAACCCAGACAGTGAGGAGGAGCAGCACCCTAACCCAGACAGTGAGGAGGAGCAGCACCCTAACCCAGACAGTGAGGAGGACAGCACCCTAACCCAGACAGTGGGGAGGACAGCACCCTAACCCAGACAGTGAGGAGGAGCAGCACCCTAACCCAGACAGTGAGGAGGACAGCACCCTAACCCAGACAGTGAGGAGGAGCAGCACCCTAACCCAGACAGTGAGGAGGAGCAGCACCCTAACCCAGACAGTGGGGAGGACAGCACCCTAACCCAGACAGTGAGGAGGACAGCACCCTAACCCAGACAGTGAGGAGGACAGCACCCTCACCCAGACAGTGAGGAGGAGCAGCACCCTAACCCAGACAGTGAGGAGGACAGCACCCTAACCCAGACAGTGAGGAGGAGCAGCACCCTAACCCAGACAGTGGGGAGGACAGCACCCTTACCCAGACAGTGAGGAGGACAGCACCCTAACCCAGACAGTGAGGAGGAGCAGCACCCTAACCCAGACAGTGAGGAGGAGCAGCACCCTAACCCAGCCAGTGAGGAGGAGCAGCACCCTAACGCCAGACAGTGAGGAGGACAGCACCCTAACCCAGACAGTGAGGAGGAGCAGCACCCTAACCCAGACAGTGAGGAGGACAGCACCCTAACCCAGACAGTGAGGAGGAGCAGCACCCTAACCCAGACAGTGAGGAGGACAGCACCCTAACCCAGACAGTGAGGAGGACAGCACCCTAACCCAGACAGTGAGGAGGACAGCACCCTAACCCAGACAGTGAGGAGGACAGCACCCTAACCCAGACAGTGAGGAGGACAGCACCCTAACCCAGACAGTGAGGAGGACAGCACCCTAACCCAGACAGTGAGGAGGAGCAGCACCCTAACCCAGACAGTGAGGAGGACAGTAGCTTGATGACGTGAAGCAGGCCTTCAGCCCACTAGCGTCTGATCAGGCCTCTGGCGGGTCCGGCCTCTGGCGGGTCAGGCCTCTGGCGTCAGGGAGGCGTCTCGCTCCAGGCTGACAGCGTGGATCCTTGGACTCCAGCGGGCATCGGAGAGCAACCGGTCTTCTCTGTGTAGACGGCCCATCGCGCCGGACTCGCACTGACGAGTGTGTGAAGGCGACTGATGCAGCCAGAACATGCTGACCCTTCTGTGCTTGGCTCTGCAGCATGCTCACCTGCAAGCTTCAGGGTGTGGGGGGCCAGGTGGAAACGTAGCCAAATTATTTGTTTTCAGTATTTGGGTTTGGACTCCCTTCACTTGTCTATCCCTGCCCTCTGCCCCTGCCCTCTGCCCTCTGCCCCTGCCCTCTGCCCCCTGCCCTCTGCCCCTGCCCTCTGCCCTCTGCCCCTGCCCTCTGCCCCTGCCCCTGCCCCTGCCCTCTGCCCTCTGCCCTCCGCCCTCCGCCCTCTGCCCCTGCCCTCTGCCCTCTGCCCTCTGCCCTCTGCCCCTGCCCCTGCCCTCTGCCCTCTGCCCTCTGCCCTCTGCCCTCTGCCCTCTGCCCTCTGCCCCTGCCCTCTGCCCTCTGCCCTCTGCCCTCTGCCCTCTGCCCCTGCCCTCTGCCCCTGCCCTCTGCCCCCTGCCCTCTGCAATGTCTATCCCTTTGTCTTGAAGCACATCTCATGTCTCTGAGTATGTATGTATGTATCTGAGCAAAGATACATACTTTTCTGTATAAGCCGGCACGGCTGCATTTTGTACGAAACAGAGTTTTCGTACAACAATTTCAAGCAGATCTCTGCGATATGCAGTCGCTGTCTGAATATAATGATGGCTTTATTTCCTTGTTAACAGTCGTAAAATGTATTCAGAAAAAAAGCCGATACTGAAGTAGAGACATGGCAGAAATCCTACAGTGGGAACAGTGAAGGGGAAGTCTCTTTGAAGAGGGTAATAGTAGTTTAAAGATCTTAATGCCCCTTGATCATATCTTTTTTATTTTAAAAAGACTGGTTCTCTAAAAGGCAAGTTTTGTGATTTTTTTGTAGGACTTCAAGATGTGTTGCATGTCATGCATAAACACGGTGTCATCTTTCTTGAAACTGATGTGCTGTCCGTTTTACAAACAAGTTATGTTTAAAAAAAAAGTCAAAAAAGTATCGTACGTCAGAAATATGGAAAAGTCAAACAGTATGTTGAAAATCAAAAAAGAAAACTCAATTCAATTCAAATTAATGAATATGTTACCCTGTTCTAAAGGTTTGCACCCTTAAAGAAAATCCCCTTCCTTACCAACTACTTCACATTACACCCTTTGTTAAGTGTTGCGTACATCAGGGTGTATCTCAAAGTATCTTGGTAACGTAAAATAACTCAAAATGTAAGTTTATCAGAAAAGAAAAAACCTTGTTTATCTGAACAAGTGTTGCGTACATCAAGTGTGTATTTAAAAGTATCTTAGTAACACAAGAAAAGAGAAGAACGCGTTGATGTTAACAGACACTGGATTGTTCCACTGAAATAATTAATAAATAATTTCAGAAAGTGCTCTTAAAAAGAACAAATGTATTCAGATAAAAGTATTTTGTGAGACTATTAAGTCCACGATGGTTACATCTAACCCCGAACCCCTTTGTATTATATGTTTGTTGTCCTAATAAAGCCAGAGTCACCTGAATTAATTTTGTCTCCAGAACTTTTTTATTTTTTACATTTTGTAACAATCTTAAAACATTTGTGGTTTGACTCTTTTAAAAAAAGTTATTTTTCATCTATCGTTTTCAACCAAGCAGCAAGAGGTCAAATGTGAGAACAAGTAATAGTTTGTCACGATGTTATGGGAAGTAGTCAGAGCGCGATGTCACATCTTAAAGACAGCTTGAACTGGATATATGGTTAGTCTTTTTCAAACATACCGTACGTTCTGCATGTTAGTATATCTGGCCCCTCGATTTAGACCCTACTGCCCCTAGACGCATGCCCTCAATAGGGTAGTCACGCTTTGGGAAGAGGTGTTTCATTTCACAGATCCACCTTGATTGTTATTGTGAAGAGGTCCTTCTTCACAATAGGAGGAACATTCAGAGGATGAAGAAGCATAAACATAAAACGGACAGCACATCAGTTTCAAGAAAGATGACACCGTGTTTATGCATGACATGCAACACATCTTGAAGTCCTACAAAAAAATCACAAAACTTGCCTTTTAGAGAACCAGTCTTTTTAAAATAAAAAATATATGATCAAGGGGCATTAAGATCTTTAAACTACTATTACCCTCTTCAAAGAGACTTCCCCTTCACTGTTCCCACTGTAGGATTTCTGCCATGTCTCTACTTCAGTATAGGCTTTTTTTCTGAATACATTTTACGACTGTTAACAAGGAAATAAAGCCATCATTATATTCAGACAGCGATTGCATATCGCAGAGATCTGCTTGAAATTGTTGTACGAAAACTCTGTTTCGTACAAAAATGCACCCTTGTCGGTTTATACAAAGTGTATGTATCTTTGCTCAGATAAATATTCTCTGACTTTCTATAATTATTTTAAGTATATTACCTACCGCCCTCTGTTTAACACATGGTTGTCTCCCTAGGGGTTTTATGGTTTTCCCCATAGGGGGGTCTGGGGTTTTACCCCTCCCTTATCCTTTAGCATGAAAAGATTGACTTTTTAAGATATCTGTTTTTTATATGTTTTACTTTGATTTGGAGCACCCAACGGATGGCTGTAAGTTGTTACCGGTGTCTCGCTGATTAGATCCATATCCAGACGTCTCTTGGTCACTCTCTCTCACTTGAAAAAATATTTAACAGCGGGGGGTGGATTTTTATTCTAGACGCTATGGGTGAGGGGCGGGAATGTGTGTGTGTGTGTTCCCCCTCCTCCACCATATGTTTTTACCCTTCGTGTCCTGTTAGCAAGAACAGTCAGTGTCGCTTTAACACTACGAGGTCCATACGTTTCTCCATTCTTCAGACTGTAGAAATGTAGTTCTTTAGCCATATAGCTGAATATATAACCCCAAACATCGCCATTTTTTAGAGTCCATTCTTCGTGAAGTTCTTCGGCTGTAGGCGTCTGAACCCAGCATACAAACTTCATTCGTTTCTTGATTGGAGTACCCAACGGATGGTTGTAAGTTGTTACCGGTGTCTCGCTGATTAAATCCATATCCAGACGTCTCTTGGCCATTCTCTCTCAATTGAAAAATATTTAACAACGGGGCCGGCTTTTTATTTCAGACGATATGGGGGAGGGGCGGGGAATGTGTGTGTGTGTGTGTGTGTGTTCCCCCTCCTCCACCATATGTTTTTACCATCGTGTCCTGCTAGCAAAAACAGAGAGGTTTAAAAATATATATGTTTGTTTTTAGATGCTTTAATTAATCTCATGTTATTTGCAAGTTACATTCAATCCTATATACAGGATGAACCGCACAGGAAGTGGTTAGGAGGCAGGACATAGATCCTATACATATTAATTGATTGAAACAACGGCATTTTATTTTTCTCATTTTTCTAATTTATTGAATTTTTATTTTATTTTATTTAATTTTTAATTAATTTTTATTTAATTTTTAATTAATTTTGTATGGGGGCGGGACTTCCGGTAAAAGGGGCGGGGCGACCTGTCACTTTTTATGCATACTAATGTGATTGAAACGGCATTTGTACTACTACTCATATGTATATATATATACATATACCTATACATATATGTATATATGTATATATTAGGGCTGTCAAGTTAACGCGTTAATAACGTGTTAACGCAAAAAAAAATTAACGCCACTAATTATTTTAACGCGATGAACGCATGTGTATTTTTTTCCCTCGGCCGCCCCGTAGCTTCAGAGCATCGAGTTTAGAATAGTGTAGCGTTCACAAGGTGAGTCGGAAACAGGCGTGTCGTTATTAGGCTTTAATAACAGATGTTCTTTACAGATGATCACAGGTACAGGTACCTCACACTTCCCACGCTCACTTAACTCCTACACGTATCGATATAGCAGTGTCTACGTCACAACTCCCCGCCCTCCCCCGTCCGCTCCCCCAACCACAGGCCCGCACCTCAACCAGCATCACTGTGCAGCTCTATGATTGGCAGAGCGACGGGGGATGCCTGAGTGACACCCTGAACATCCTATGCAGGATCGCTACAGTACCGTCTCAAGCTGATGACGCTGACAGCCCCGCTCCTGCCGCCCGCTTGTGGCAGAGCACACTTCCACGCTCACCGGCAGGCACCGACTGGCCATCGGGAGGACCGGGAGGGTGTGGTGTGTGTGTGTGTGTGTGGCCCGAGCGAGCGAGAGAGAGACCTTACGTGCATTACCGTACCGCAGTGTGAACGCGGCTATTGTTGTTGTTAGCATCTGGTGCTAGCTAGCTGCGCTAACGGATAGAAGGAGCTGTTTCAATGAAAACAGAGGAGCGCTCTATCCACACAACTGCGCCGAGCACGTGACTTGATGCAGGAAGCAGACAGCGGGACGTCCTCTCTCACACACACACACACACACACACACAGCAGACAGCGGGACGTCTCTCTCTCACACACACACACACACACACAGCAGACAGCGGGACGTTGGAGGAGAAGTCAGCACACTCATGATTGCAGCGTCCAGGCAGCTCCCGTTCGAGCATATGCCTTGAGTTGCACATAGCTCCAACGATCACACACACACACACACACACACACACACACACACACACACACACACACAGAGGTTCCAGGTTGTTGTGTTTAATATTCATGAGAATATTTGTCATTGTTGAAATGATAATAAACACACATATAAAGCACATGTGTCCGCTCACAGGTTGATCAGAGTTTTACAAACTTGAAACATCTTCCTCTGAGGAACATTTAGAACAACATGTGCGATTAATCGCGATTAACTATTTTAATCGACTGACAGCCCTAATATATATATATACATATACTACATATATACATACATATGTATATGATATACATATATACAGTATATATGTTATATATATACATATATGTATATAGTAAAACATATATACATGTATATATGTACATATATAATAGTATGATATATATATATGTACATATATATATATACATACATATATATACATATATATATATATGTACATATATATACATATGTATATATACATACATATACATATATATATATACATATATGTATATATACATACATATACATATAATATATGTATATATACATATATATATATATGTATATATACATATATGTATATATATGTATGTATATGTATATATATATATATATTAGGGCTGTCAGTCGATTAAAATAGTTAATCGCGATTAATGCATGCAGCATAACAGGTCAGTGAGTAGCCTGCCGCGCAGCATAACAGGTCAGTGAGTAGCCTGCCGCGCAGCATAACAGGTCAGTGAGTAGCCTGCCGCGCAGCATAACAGGTCAGTGAGTAGCATAACAGGTCAGTGAGTAGCCTGCCGCGCAGCATAACAGGTCAGTGAGTAGCATAACAGGTCAGTGAGCAGCCTGCCGCGCAGCATAACAGGTCAGTGAGTAGCCTGCCGCGCAGCATAACAGGTCAGTGAGTAGCCTGCCGCGCAGCATAACAGGTCAGTGAGTAGCCTGCCGCGCAGCATAACAGGTCAGTGAGTAGCATAACAGGTCAGTGAGTAGCCTGCCGCGCAGCATAACAGGTCAGTGAGTAGCATAACAGGTCAGTGAGTAGCCTGCCGCGCAGCATAACAGGTCAGTGAGCAGCCTGCCGCGCAGCATAACAGGTCAGTGAGTAGCCTGCCGCGCAGCATAACAGGTCAGTGAGTAGCCTGCCGCGCAGCATAACAGGTCAGTGAGTAGCATAACAGGTCAGTGAGTAGCCTGCCGCGCAGCATAACAGGTCAGTGAGTAGCCTGCCGCGCAGCATAACAGGTCAGTGAGCAGCATAACAGGTCAGTGAGTAGCATAACAGGTCAGTGAGTAGCCTGCCGCGCAGCATAACAGGTCAGTGAGTAGCCTGCCGCGCAGCATAACAGGTCAGTGAGTAGCATAACAGGTCAGTGAGTAGCCTGCCGCGCAGCATAACAGGTCAGTGAGTAGCCTGCCGCGCAGCATAACAGGTCAGTGAGTAGCCTGCCGCGCAGCATAACAGGTCAGTGAGTAGCCTGCCGCGCAGCATAACAGGTCAGTGAGCAGCCTGCCGCGCAGCATAACAGGTCAGTGAGTAGCCTGCCGCGCAGCATAACAGGTCAGTGAGTAGCCTGGCGCGCAGCATAACAGGTCAGTGAGTAGCATAACAGGTCAGTGAGTAGCCTGCCGCGCAGCATAACAGGTCAGTGAGTAGCCTGCCGCGCAGCATAACAGGTCAGTGAGCAGCATAACAGGTCAGTGAGTAGCATAACAGGTCAGTGAGTAGCCTGCCGCGCAGCATAACAGGTCAGTGAGTAGCCTGCCGCGCAGCATAACAGGTCAGTGAGTAGCATAACAGGTCAGTGAGTAGCCTGCCGCGCAGCATAACAGGTCAGTGAGTAGCCTGCCGCGCAGCATAACAGGTCAGTGAGTAGCCTGCCGCGCAGCATAACAGGTCAGTGAGTAGCCTGCCGCGCAGCATAACAGGTCAGTGAGTAGCCTGCCGCGCAGCATAACAGGTCAGTGAGTAGCCTGCCGCGCAGCATAACAGGTCAGTGAGTAGCCTGCCGCGCAGCATAACAGGTCAGTGAGTAGCATAACAGGTCAGTGAGTAGCCTGCCGCGCAGCATAACAGGTCAGTGAGCAGCCTGCCGCGCAGCATAACAGGTCAGTGAGTAGCCTGCCGCGCAGCATAACAGGTCAGTGAGTAGCCTGGCGCGCAGCATAACAGGTCAGTGAGTAGCATAACAGGTCAGTGAGTAGCCTGCCGCGCAGCATAACAGGTCAGTGAGTAGCCTGCCGCGCAGCATAACAGGTCAGTGAGCAGCATAACAGGTCAGTGAGTAGCATAACAGGTCAGTGAGTAGCCTGCCGCGCAGCATAACAGGTCAGTGAGTAGCCTGCCGCGCAGCATAACAGGTCAGTGAGTAGCATAACAGGTCAGTGAGTAGCCTGCCGCGCAGCATAACAGGTCAGTGAGTAGCCTGCCGCGCAGCATAACAGGTCAGTGAGTAGCCTGCCGCGCAGCATAACAGGTCAGTGAGTAGCCTGCCGCGCAGCATAACAGGTCAGTGAGTAGCCTGCCGCGCAGCATAACAGGTCAGTGAGTAGCCTGCCGCGCAGCATAACAGGTCAGTGAGTAGCCTGCCGCGCAGCATAACAGGTCAGTGAGTAGCCTGCCGCGCAGCATAACGTTATATTCATGTGAATTATTGATGCAAGGGTACTTATATTTATTTTCTTAATGTTCTAAACTCTAAGGGCCCTGCTTGCTGTCACGGCCCTTAGAATCGTCCTAACCTTTCGCCCCCTTACGGGCCCCTGGACACACACACACACACACACACACACACACACACACACACAGAGACACACACACACACACAGAGACACACACACACACACAGAGACACACACACACACACACACAGAGACACACACAGGTGAGACAGTTGAGTATTTATTAAACAGGAAGTAGAACGTTTTATATCTTGCTGAAGAACTCCTCCAGGACGGACTCCACTTCCTGTTCGCTGTAGTCTCGAACCAGGAAACGCTCTCCGTCATCGCACCGCGAATCATCGCCGAGAGGCCTGACACACACACACACAAATACATAAATATGGTGTACTTCTACTCTCTACAGTTCAGAGGTACATGGTGTACTTCTACTCTCTACAGTTCAGAGGTACATGGTGTACTTCTACTCCTCTACAGTTCAGAGGTACATGGTGTACTTCTACTCCTCTACAGTTCAGAGGTACATGGTGTACTTCTACTCCTCTACAGTTCAGAGGTACATGGTGTACTTCTACTCCTCTACAGTTCAGAGGTACATGGTGTACTTCTACTCTCTACAGTTCAGAGGTACATGGTGTACTTCTACTCCTCTACAGTTCAGAGGTACATGGTGTACTTCTACTCCTCTGCAGTTCAGAGGTACATGGTGTACTTCTACTCCTCTACAGTTCAGAGGTACATGGTGTACTTCTACTCCTCTACAGTTCAGAGGTACATGGTGTACTTCTACTCCTACAGTTCAGAGGTACATGGTGTACTTCTACTCTCTACAGTTCAGAGTACATGGTGTACTTCTACTCTCTACAGTTCAGAGGTACATGGTGTACTTCTACTCTCTACAGTTCAGAGGTACATGGTGTACTTCTACTCTCTACAGTTCAGAGGTACATGGTGTACTTCTACTCTCTACAGTTCAGAGGTACATGGTGTACTTCTACTCTCTACAGTTCAGAGGTACATGGTGTACTTCTACTCTCTACAGTTCAGAGGTACATGGTGTACTTCTACTCCTCTACAGTTCAGAGGTACATGGTGTACTTCTACTCTCTACAGTTCAGAGGTACATGGTGTACTTCTACTCTCTGCAGTTCAGAGGTACATGGTGTACTTCTACTCTCTGCAGTTCAGAGGTACATGGTGTACTTCTACTCCACTGCAGTTCAGAGGTACATGGTGTACTTCTACTCTCTGCAGTTCAGAGGTACATGGTGTACTTCTACTCCTCTATAGTTCAGAGGTACATGGTGTACTTCTACTCTCTACAGTTCAGAGGTACATGGTGTACTTCTACTCTCTACAGTTCAGAGGTACATGGTGTACTTCTACTCTCTACAGTTCAGAGGTACATGGTGTACTTCTACTCCTCTACAGTTCAGAGGTACATGGTGTACTTCTACTCCTCTACAGTTCAGAGGTACATGGTGTACTTCTACTCCTCTACAGTTCAGAGGTACATGGTGTACTTCTACTCTCTGCAGTTCAGAGGTACATGGTGTACTCTACTCTCTACAGTTCAGAGGTACATGGTGTACTTCTACTCACTACAGTTCAGAGGTACATGGTGGACAGGAAGTGGAGAGGTCCCATTGGCTGAGACCAGGGGACAGGAAGTGGAGAGGTCCCATTGGCTCTGAGACCAGGGGACAGGAAGTGGAGAGGTCCCATTGGCTGAGACCAGGGACAGGAAGTGGAGAGGTCCCATTGGCTCTGAGACCAGGGGACAGGAAGTGGAGAGGTCCCATTGGCTCTGAGACCAGGGGACAGGAAGTGGAGAGGTCCCATTGGCTGAGACCAGGGGACAGGAAGTGGAGAGGTCCCATTGGCTCTGAGACCAGGGGACAGGAAGTGGAGAGGTCCCATTGGCTCTGAGACCAGGGGACAGGAAGTGGAGAGATCCCATTGGCTCTGAGACCAGGGGACAGGAAGTGGAGAGATCCCATTGGCTCTGAGACCAGGGGACAGGAAGTGGAGAGGTGCCATTGGCTCTGAGACCAGGGGACAGGAAGTGGAGAGATCCCATTGGCTCTGAGACCAGGGGACAGGAAGTGGAGAGGTCCCATTGGCTCTGAGACCAGGGGACAGGAAGTGGAGAGATCCCATTGGCTGAGACCAGGGGACAGGAAGTGGAGAGGTGCCATTGGCTCTGAGACCAGGGGACAGGAAGTGGAGAGGTGCCATTGGCTCTGAGACCAAGGGACAGGAAGTGGAGAGGTCCCATTGGCTCTGAGACCAGGGGACAGGAAGTGGAGAGATCCCATTGGCTCTGAGACCAGGGGACAGGAAGTGGAGAGATCCCATTGGCTGAGACCAGGGGACAGGAAGTGGAGAGGTGCCATTGGCTCTGAGACCAGGGGACAGGAAGTGGAGAGATCCCATTGGCTCTGAGACCAGGGGACAGGAAGTGGAGAGATCCCATTGGCTGAGACCAGGGGACAGGAAGTGGAGAGGTGCCATTGGCTCTGAGACCAGGGGACAGGAAGTGGAGAGGTGCCATTGGCTCTGAGACCAGGGGACAGGAAGTGGAGAGGTGCCATTGGCTCTCACTACATGTTGAGAATACTTTAATGGTAAACAGGAAGTGCCTCACGTCTCCCTGACGACGGTCTGAACAGACAGAGGACTCTCTTCTTCATGTGGACCGCCCGGCCCAGTTCATAGCCCACGCCGAGAGAGGGAGGGAGACTCTGCTACCACCACTAGAGAGAGTTGTGTGAGATAGAGAGAGAGAGAGATAGAGAGAGAGAGAGAGAGAGAGGATGAGCAGTGAGAGAGAGAGTGAGAGAGAGAGAGAGGAGAGAGAGTGATAGAGAGAGAGGGGTAGAGAGTGTGAGAGAGAGAGAGAGGGAGAGAAGAGGTGGGGAGGAGTGGAGAGAGAAGAGAGAGAGAGAGGAAGAGCAGTGAGATGCGAGAGCTTTCTGACGTGCGCGCTCTGCTCTTCTCTCTGTGTTTTCGTGTGTATCGCTGCTGCTCCCCGTCTTTGTGTCGTGGGTTTGTTTTGTGTGGCTCTCGCTCTGCTCGTTGTTTTTCGATTGTGCGCGCGATAGGTGTTTCTGGTCTGGGCGTCTGTCGCGGTGTAGTTTTTGGTCTCTGCTACTCTGTCTCTGTTTCTCTGTGTCTCTTGGTGCGTGCGCTGCTTTTTGTGCTGCGTCTCTCTCTCTCAGCTTCTTTTTTGCTCTCGCTCGTCTGCTCGTGGCCTCTCTGTACGTTGTGTCTCCTTTTTTCTGTCTGCTCTCTGGTTTTCTTGCGCTTCTTTTCTCTGTGTCTGTGTCGTGTGCTTGTCGCGCTTTGTTTGCTCTCTTCTTGCTCTTTCTCATCGCTTTTGGTGCTCTGCTCTGCTCGCTCTCTCTCTCGCGTGTGTTCTCGCTCGGCTTTCTTTGCTCTCTTGCTCTCTGCGTCTCTCTCGTGTTGTCTCGCTCTCTAGCTCCTTTTCTCTGCTGTCGTGTTCTCTTGCTCGCTGTTCTCTCGTGTCTGTACTGTCTCTCTCTCTCTTGTCTGCCTTTCTTTTGGAGGGTTTTCTCCTGCTCTGTGTTTCTTTTGCTGCTCTCTCGTCTTTATGTTTGCTCTTGCCGCTCTCTCTCTCTCTGCTTGCTGTTGTCTTTCTGCTCTCTCTCCTCTCTATCTTCATCTCGTCTCTTCTCGCTCTGCCTCTCTCTCTTGTTGGCTTTCTCTCTCGCTCTGACTCTCTCTCTCTGCGTTTAGTTCTCTCGCTTTCTTTCTCTGCTACTCTCTCGCTCTCTCGTCTCGTCTCTCTCTCATTTGCTTTTCGTGCTCGTGCTCTCTCGCGTTCGTCTCTCTCTCTGCGGCTGCGCCGCTGCTCTCTCTCTGCTCGTTGTCTCATGTTCTCTCTCTCGTACTCTGCTTCTCGGCTCACTCTTGCGTCTCGTCTTTGTGGTCTGTGCTCTCTCTCTCTCTGTCGTACTCTCTCTCTATGCTCTTTTTCCTCTCTCGCTCTCGCGAGCTACTGCTCTCGTACTCTCTGGCTCGTCTCCTCGCTGCTGGCACTTCCTTCTCCTTTTGTTTTCTCTCGTCTCCGCTCTCTCTCTCTCCTTCTAGCGTCCGCTTCTCGCGCGCGGCCCTCACCGATATGACCCCACCGAGCTTGTTAGTCTACACCCACGCCAGCTTTGCCCGAGTGATAGATATATGACACACGCATCAGAGAGAGTATGATCCCTCATCACGCAGTGCAGAGATGTGATATATGACAACACACGCAGTAGCGAGAGGAGTGAGACGCATGTCTGAGAGTGCGACACGCACGCAGAGTAGAGATAGTAGGATGAGTCTCTACGCTGCGCGGCTGATTGACTTCTCTCGCTGATGAGAGTGCTTTGAGCCTCGTCGCTGTGAGTGTGTGAGTACACTCAGCTCGCAGAGAGTGTGTCTCTCGCTAGTGTGTGAGTGTCTCTGCTCAGCTGATGTGTGTGTACAGTGTGCTGCTCCACACGCTGTGGGTGAGTTTTGCAGCACTCTCTGCAGCTGTGGATGGTGAGTGTCTCGTTGTGTGACGTCGTCACTGCCGCTGTGTGTGTGTGTGTCTACGTCAACATAGCTAGCCCGCTGAGAGAGTGAGACACTACTCTAATCTCCAGCCCGCCCCTGTGTGTGGTGTCCTCTCGGCTTGGAGTGTGTGTGGTAGTCTCTCCTCTCGCGCTGTGAGTGTGAGTGTCTCTCTTCTCTCCCATCGTGTGAGGTGTTGTTCACACTACCTCTCGCTGTGGTGTGTGTCTCTTCTTCGCTGTGATGTTTGTTGTGTGACTTCCGGCTCGCTGGCTGTGTGTGTGTGTCCTCTTTCCGTCCGCTGTGATGGGGTGTGTGGTGTGTGTGTGTGTCCTCTCTCTCTCCAAAAGCAGCCTGTGTGTGTGTGTCCCTCTCCCCAGCATGTGTGGTGTGAGTCTCATCTTCGACACACAAGCTGTGTGTGTGTTTCTCCCTTCTCTCATTACTCGCAAGTGTAGGGGTGTGTTGGTGAGTGTCCCTCATAAGATCACATCGTATCACAGTTCTCCGCGTGGTTAGAGGTTTCTGTCGCCCTCACCGCACGCTCTCTCTCTCGCCCGCTGTGTGTGTAGTGTCGCTCTCTCCAGCAATGAAGGGGTGTGTAGTGTGATCTACGGCTGTTAATAGAGTAGTGTGTCCATCACTCCTCGGCTGCGTGTGGTGGTGTTGTGTGTCTTCTTCTCCATACTGCGCTCACCACAACGCTCACGCCTTCCTCATCCCCACAAGACCCTTCTACCCTCTCCCTCCTCTAGCAAAACCATCCAACAACATGCTGGTGAGTGTGAGTGTGTCAACACGCCCGTTCTCTTCCCACATCAACTCTCCGCCAGAGTAGAGGTGTTACCAGCCCTTCCCATTGCTCTCCCGCAGCTGTGGTGTTGTGTGTAGTGTTTTGTGTACCCTACTCCCTACTCGCCCACTCATACGTGTCCTCACGCCCGCTGTGTGTGGTGTGTGTCTCTCGCCTCGCCCCTCTCCTCTCTCTTACTTCACCCCCAGTGAGTGTGAGTAGTGTCCCCATACACACCGCAGTGAGAGTGTGAACCGACCCTTCCTCTTCCTCACACCGCGTGAGGGTGTGTGGAGTTCTTTACCTCCCTCCCCTTTATCCCACCCCCCTACACTACTATATTGTCCAAACTCATCACCTGTTCTACTCCTCAGCTAGAGATTCATATAGTACACCCAAACCCCCCCCCCCCAATTACAACACCCACGGTCTCCGCTATCTGGTCCTCCAACTAAAGCCACCTCTAAACCCTACAACCCTCAGCCTCCCGCCACAACACCGCCCTACTCCCCGCCTCGTCACTATACTCTCGCCTTCTCTCTCATCTCTACTTATATTACTCCTTCTATCCAACATCCCTCATTCCCCCTCCCATCCTCTATCTCTTTAAGTCATCAACGTACTCAGTTGTTTCTCGTCACGCGCTTCATTCCGCCCCAGCGTGTGGTGGTATAGTGTAGTGTTGTGAGTCCCCTTGTGTCTCTTACTCCTCCAAAACGTTCTCAGTCCGCTCCGTTCTCCTCACGCTTCATAATCCGCCTATGAGTTTGATTGGTTCTATACCCGCATTGTTGCGGTCATGTCGCGCACATGTTAGTATGGCTTAACCACGCTCCCGGCCGCCACTAAACGCAAAAAATGGTTGCCCCCTGCAACGGCAGCACCGGCAGCTCTTCTAATTTCTCCCGCCTACGCTGACTCCCGTTCTTTCCCTCACCCACCCGCGTTGTCTCTCTCCATTCCGGCGCTGCGACCAAGGGATAGTCGCTTTCCTTCTTTCCATGACTAATGTTTATCCCTCTTCTCCTTCACGCTTCTCTTTCTCCTACCAGCCCCAGCATGTTTCTCTGCATAACGTTTGAGATACCTCCGCTTCACGCCTCTCCACACCTCCATCACGCTCCTACACCTCCTCTCACAACTCCTCCTCTTTCGCCACAACTCTCCGCAATCTATGCGGGGCAAAACTCTCCTCCACACAGCGGACTGTGTGAGTGTGTCGCGGATTAGGACCTCTTCCGTGGCCCTCCTACTCAGTTCTTCCTGCCTGTCATCCTATCCAATCCCCATCATCATCTCTTCCTCTCCATCAGACCAGTCACTCAGCTATTCTCCCCTACATTCAATTCGTTGCACCCCGCCCTCACTACAACTAATACCTTCTTTTCCTATCCATATTCCAATCTCCTCGATAGACCTCTCCCAACCCCCGACCCATCCCACTACTCTCCGTTTCCTACACTAAATCACCAGTGTATAACAGTTCTCCTTCTTCTAGAACTATCTCCTCTCAACATTCAACACCTCCCCACTCAGAGGTGGATGTGGGGTTTTTCCACCCATTGTGTCATGACCTCTCCCTTGTCAGCACCGTCAGTGTGAGATAGTGTGTTGTCCTATCAACAATCACCTCGCTTGAAAACCCCAAGTCCTCATCAATCCTGTCGTGCCCCATTGATAACTCCCAACTTCAACTCATCTCTTCCCCCCCAACCTATAGGTCCCTCCCGCCGCATTGTTCCCGTACAGCGTACCTTCCCCTTTTCCAACGTCTCGTAGCACTTCTTTCACCTCTTCCAAACAAGAACACTCTCGCGGAAATTCTTCCCTCATCCCACGTCACTTTTTTTCCCACCCTTTCTCTCCACCACCCCCCCCTGTCCTTATTCCCCTGGTCCCGGCGTCCCCCCTCCTATCCGTCATGTTCCTCCACTACCTTCTTCTTTCTTTTCGTTTCTCACACTACCTTCCCCCTCTCCTGATCAGTTCTACGACGATTCCTCCCATCCTCTGTCCTCCCCGGTCTCTGTATTCGCGACCTCCATAATTCTCTTTTTTCTCCTCACTCCCCTCCACATCCAAGTCTTGTCTTCACCTCCGTACTCCTACCCTCACCAGCCCATCTCATCCCCTCCTCTCGCCGCATGCAAGTAGCGTCGCCCCTTTCTTCTCTAATCCCTTCTACCAGGTCGCGCGTCCTCACCCTCTTCTCCATCACGTCTCCCTCTCACTCCATTCTCAGCCGTCCACTCTCTCTCCTATTAACCCCGTCTCTGCTCCACCTCCCTGCTTTATGCTCTTCACTTCTCGTTTTCCTCCCCGCTTTCTCTACTCTTTTTCCTCTCCGCCCCCCCCCCCTCATTCATTCTTCCATCCTCCCTCCTACTCCTCTCACACCTGCAGTCTCCCCCTCCGGCAGTTTCCTCTTCGTCCCCTTCTCTTTACCTTACCCGTCCATCACATCCCCGTCTCTCATCTCAGACTACACCGTCTATTAATCCTCCTCATCTCCTCTCTCCACTACTTCTCACGCCTTTCATCCCTCACATCTACTTTTCCTTCACTTTTCCCCCCCTCGCCTCTTCTCTCACCCAACTCCTGTCCGTCCTTTTCCTCCCTCTCAACTTCCCTCCCCTCTTCCTCGTCATCGCCTAAGCCTCTTTCTCTCCAGTCGTCGGTCACCGACAACCCGTGCCACCTTTTCTCTCTTCCTCTCACTCTCTACTCCTCTCATCGCTGAGCCCGTCTCCCTCTCTCCCGATCTTCAACCTTCACCCGCACACTCTCCACCCCTCTTCAGGACACTTACTATCCCCTACTTCCCCCCCATCCTACCCCATTCAGTTACTTCTCCCGCCTTCTCTTCCTTCCTCCTGCCCATCTCTTCCTCTACCTCACGCCAGGCCCGAGTGAGTGGTGTGTGTAGTCTCTCACTCGTCAGTTTTCAAGTCTGTGTCAAATCGAGATCTCTCATTCCTCTTCTCTACCCCTCCACCAGTTTTCCTACGTCGTAAGTCCTTTTTACCTTCCAACTCTCGCACACCCTCTCCCCCTACTCTTAACTCACCTCCTATCCTCTCATCTCTCCTTCTCGTTTCTCCTAGTAGATAAGTACTTCCTTCCTCTCTTCATGTCACCGTTACTCTCTGTCCCTCTTTTTTAGCCCCCTTATCGATTGTCTCTTCTCTGACAGTTCCTGTCTCCTCCCTCCCACCCTCTCCTCCCATCTCCCCCCCTTCTCCTTTCAGCGCGCTCACTCCACACAACAGCCTCACTATCCTCTTCTCCTCACTACTCCAGGATCGCCTGAGGGTCTTGCGCTTGGTGAAATGCTTTGGTGCTGAGTTGCTGTATTCTAGTCTAATTTGCGCATATTAGGCTGACCTATCCTGCAGGAGTGAGTGGTGGAAAATTAGGAGTGCTGGTGATTAGTGAACCGCTCTTCTCACCGCCAGTTGAGATAGTATACAGACGCTACTCACACTCCGGATTGTCAACGCATCATACCTCACGTGGTCTAGCGGAGTAAGTGATGTTGTGACAACGAGGCGCAAATCCCAAAGAATGGAATGTGAAATCCACCACCCCCTCCCGGCGTATACTATTTTCATCTCACACACCTCTCACTCCCACTTAGAGCACCCCCCCACAACCCCCCAATACCCCCCCCCCCCCCCTAAAAGGTCTCCCTAAATCCTCTTTCCCGCCCCCCCACCACCTACAATAGAACCACCAGCTTACCGACAACAAAAACAACTACCCAACTCCCCCACCTCCCGAAGTTAGAATGGTGCGATTCATTTACCTCCTCCCTCCCCTGTACCCCCCCACAAAACCAAATCCCCCCACCCCGTTCAGACGAAGCCACGCCGACTATCCCCCATACCCTACATCCAACTAAGAACAGATACTCAACACACCAAAAAAATACTTCAACTCACCACACCGGACACCCCTACAACACCCCCAACCCCTATGCCCGCCTCACTGCCCCCTCCCCCCACCTAGCCTCCTTGCCCCCCCCTGACAACCCACAATCTCAGACCAAACCAACAACACACTATACACACTCCACAATCACATACACAAACAACATATCGAACACACAATCACTAACCCACCACAACATCACAACAACAAGACAACCAACAACCCCGGTAAGCAAGACATCAAAACAATACATACCCTGGACCCCCTAGTACTACGATTCACCAAACTTAGACACCGAACATTCACAACCAAACAAACCCACACTACCGAAAGAGTAGGTTAAGAGGGATGCCCAGGTCATGTGTCACCCCCCCACCCTCCCCGCTACAAGATCCCCTATTCCTACAACGAACCCACCACTACATAACAGCAACACACACACCACCCATGACATCTACACTATCAACAACACATCACTATAACAACTACACCACACACACACAACACAACACCACAACACCAAACCCCCCCCCCCCCCCCGCCCCCCCCCCCGCCACACACCACACACACAACACACAACGACATCCAACACAACCAACACACCCCACTCCTACAACCTACAGCACACACAAACGACACAACATCACAACAGACACACCAAACAGCACAATAACTCTCAAAGCACAACAAACACAAAACTACTACTTTCCAGCTCTACAACAAACCAGTCACAACACATCCCTCGCTAACATACATCAATCAGACATAGTCTCTATATACAACAAACAAACAAGGCCTCACTACTACCCCTCACCAACAAAACAATCAAACCTGACCACATCACCTTCTCTCAGTCAACTACACAATCTACACAATCGCACCTACTCCCACTAACCAACCACATACACATACTTCCAATATCTCACCATAACTCTCCAGTCTATGCCCACCAACCCACACTCATCCAACTACTCCCACAGATACTAACATCAATAACCACCAATACTTTTCTCTACAAACACACTCTTCCTAGTCTACTACCTACTCCTCATCTCAACACAACACCACCCCCCAGCCCCCGTCTCAGCACAAACAAACACAAATATCTCCCGATGTGGGTCACACAACCCCCCCCACACACCACAGCCGCCTACCCCACCCCTAGAATGGACGCCCCGGGGTCCCCGTTCCAACCGCAATCCACTCCGGGATCAACCACACACACCCCTCACCGCACCCCCCCCGCCAACCTCAGTTCACACACTACGCATCTGACTCCTGACCCCAAACAACACTTAGCGGTAGATCTACACAAAGACCCCTCCCATCCCGCAGACCCCTATCGACCTCCGACGACTCCCGACCCAACCGCATCACCGCACCAAAAGTGCACACATCGACCAGTACACACTACGTCTTCCACTACACACCCTCCCGCACGCGTCGCCACGCGCACACACTCCCTAGACTCCCACCCTCCACTCACACACACCAGCACACCGATATCGCTCCGACCCACACCACGACCCCTGCTCCCACACGCGTGCGCAGCAGAGCACCACCGCCTCCCCAGCTCACGCGCCCACCGCGACTCACACACTTCACGAAGCCCACTCGCACTCACCCACTACCACGACCCGCGCACACCAGCACCCGACCTTCACACCCCGCTCAGCGAGCTCACTCGCACTCCCGCATCACACACACACACTTCACCCGCGCGCACAGCATCACCAGCACACCCTCGCTACGCAGCACCCGCGAGACCCCGGCACCCCCCCCCCACCCCCTCCCCCCCACCCCCCCCCCCCCTCCCCCCCCCCCCCCACCCCCCCCCCACCCCCACAACCCCCACCCCCCCCCCCCCCCCTACACCCCACCCCCCCCACCCCCACACCACACACCCACACACACACAACAACAGAAACATACACTCCTGTATCACCAATGCAACTTTTCTACCATTCCAACTCCAAACTCACACTCTGCCGACCCCCCTCCCACCTAAAATGTTCTCCTGTTCCTTTCCCTCACTGCCACCCGCCCCTAACCCAAACCCGCTCAAACCCTATGCTACCAATCAACAACACATCACAACACACACATTAACACAGCAAAACACACACCAACTGCCTCACAACCCCGCCCCCCCCACCCCCTCACTATTTATCCTTGCCTTCCACACCCCCCTTCCTCCCCCCCCCGCTACACTCCACTGATACTCCGAACACCACCCCTCACTCCCCCCCCCCACACACGCCCCCCCTCACCGTTAATGATCCTATCCACTTCCGCCCTTTGTGCTTCTGGTTTTCAGTTCCCCTCCGCTGGCTCCTGTCACACCACTCCCGCCCACCCACAAAAAGCTCTATCCCCTCTCTCCCTGATTGCCATCACCCCCCCCTCCCACCCACCTTCCCACCCCACCCCCACCCATATTTAAGAATTTAGGCACGGGCCCGTCACAGCACTACTGGACACCCGACGAATAACAGCATATCACAACACCCCCACTACGAATCTCTGTCACACACTATCACTAACAACCACACTACACCACAACCCCCAAAAAACACACCAAGCACCAGAGCGCCGACGGGTGGTATCCTTCCTGCCCACCTCATAACCACCTACACACTCAAGCCCAAACCACATCAAACCACAAAGACAGACAAAATCTCCACACACACAACAACCTCCCCCCCACCCAACCCCCCCCCCCCACCCATACCACACCACCACTCCTTGATACGTAATCTATTTATACCTACGTAAGACTCTTATATAAAATAAGCTCTTTTTACATTTTTTTTCCCCAAACACTCCTCCCCCCCACACTGTTAACCCCCCCTCCGCATCCCCTCCCCCCCCCCCCATCCTCGCCTACACAAACATCACACACACCCATTACCAACCTAACAACACCATACACACCCCAAGCACCCTAGCACGGACACTAGAGCGAACACATAAAACTCAGACACCACCGACCCGAACCAATTCAACACGCCCCCCCTCCGAAAGCTCTCCCCAAACGCCCCCCCCCCCACCCTACTATATTTGCACTTTTGACTAGTGCCAGGTATTTCGGTACCCCTCTTGCAAACACAACGCCCCCCAAGGGGATCATCCTCCCATTTACCCCAACATAAAGCCCCCCCACCCCCTCACACATCACCATCCCCAAACCACACACACCACTCCCCCTAACAACCCCCCCCACAACAACACCACAACCACAACACCCCCCCCCCAAACTAACCACCCCCCCCACCCCCACCCCCCCACCCCCACCCACCCCCCCCCCACCCCACCCCCCCACCCCACCCCCCCCACCCCCCCCCCACACACACCCCCACCCCCCCCCCACCACCCACACCCCCCCCCCACACCCCCCCCCCACCACCCCCCACCCCCCACCCCCCACCACCCCCCACCCACCCCCCCACACCCACCCCCACCCCCCCCACCCCCCCACCCCCCCCACCCCCACCCCCCCCACCCCCCCACCCCCCCCCCACCCCCCCCACCCCACCCCCCCCACCCCCACCCCCCCCACCCCACACCCACCCCCCCCACCCCCCCACCCCACCCCACCCCCCCCACCCCACCACCCCCCCCCCCCCACCCCCAACACCCCACAACACACACACCCCCACACCCCCCCAACCCCCCCACCCCCCCACCCCCACCCCACCACCCCCCCCCACACCCCACCCCCCCCCCCCACCCCCCCCCCCACCCCCCACCCCCCCCCCACCCCACCCCAACACCACACCACACCCCACCACACCACCCCCCCCCCCCCCCCCCACCCCCCCCCACCCCCCCCCCCCACCACCACCCACCCCACCACCCACACCAACACCCCCACACCCCCCCCACCCCCCCCACCCCCCACCCAACACCCCCCCCCACCCACCACAACCACCCCCCCCACCCCCCCCCCCCCCCCCTCCCACCACCCCCCTCCCCCCACCCCCAACCCACCACAACCCACCCCCCACCCCCCCACCCCCCCCCCCACCCACACCAAACACCCCCCCACCCACACACCCCCCACCCTATGATATAATACTACACCGAAAACCCACACCCCCCCCACAACCACCTTCTATGCAAGGGTGTGTCCCACCACACGCCGACCCCCCCCAACATACCCCCACCCCCCCAACCCTACAACACCCGAACAATCCTCACCGCATTACCAAACGGAACACATCCGTCGACGAAAGCACACAAAAAACAAAACTGAACACACACCCCACGAACACTCACTCCTTACTCCTACCACTTCATTCTCGAATCTCAAAAACACACACTTCAAACATTTAACCAAACACAAAACACCACCTCCCCCACTGGACGAACCCCCCACCAACCGTATACCAACATCGTTCCCTGTTCCCTAATCTCCCCCCCCACCCCACTCACCCTCCATTCCCCACTATGACCAACCACACACAACACTACTCGCCTCGCCCGCGCCGCTATTCAACCCACACCATCTCATCGTTCTCAAACACACCCCACCCCCCACCCCCCCACCCAACCCCCCCAACAAACCAACCCACACTGAA
>CM070497.1:40440288-40457788 GCA_036324585.1 Champsocephalus esox
GTGCTCCAGACTGAGAGGTGTCTGTAGAGCTCTCAGTCTGCCCTCAGAGTGCTCCAGACTGAGAGAGGTGTCTGTAGAGCTCTCAGTCTGCCCTCAGAGTGCTCCAGACTGAGAGAGGTGTCTGTAGAGCTCTCAGTCTGCCCTCAGAGTGCTCCAGACTGAGAGAGGTGTCTGTAGAGCTCTCAGTCTGCCTCAGAGTGCTCCAGACTGAGAGAGGTGTCACAGAGCTCTCAGTCTGCCCTCAGAGTGCTCCAGACTGAGAGAGGTGTCCGCAGAGCTCTCAGTCTGCCCTCAGAGTGCTCCAGACTGAGAGAGGTGTCTGTAGAGCTCTCAGTCTGCCCTCAGAGTGCTCCAGACTGAGAGAGGTGTCTGTAGAGCTCTCAGTCTGCCCTCAGAGTGCTCCAGACTGAGAGAGGTGTCTGTAGAGCTCTCAGTCTGCCCTCAGAGTGCTCCAGACTGAGAGAGGTGTCCACAGAGCTCTCAGTCTGCCCTCAGAGTGCTCCAGACTGAGAGAGGTGTCCACAGAGCTCTCAGTCTGCCTCAGAGTGCTCCAGACTGAGAGAGGTGTCTGTAGAGCTCTCAGTCTGCCCTCAGAGTGCTCCAGACTGAGAGAGGTGTCTGTAGAGCTCTCAGTCTGCCCTCAGAGTGCTCCAGACTGAGAGAGGTGTCTGTAGAGCTCTCAGTCTGCCCTCAGAGTGCTCCAGACTGAGAGAGGTGTCTGTAGAGCTCTCAGTCTGCCCTCAGAGTGCTCCAGACTGAGAGAGGTGTCTGTAGAGCTCTCAGTCTGCCCTCAGAGTGCTCCAGACTGAGAGAGGTGTCTGTAGAGCTCTCAGTCTGCCCTCAGAGTGCTCCAGACTGAGAGAGGTGTCTGTAGAGCTCTCAGTCTGCCCTCAGAGTGCTCCAGACTGAGAGAGGTGTCAGAGAGCTCTCAGTCTGCCCTCAGAGTGCTCCAGACTGAGAGAGGTGTCTGTAGAGCTCTCAGTCTGCCCTCAGAGTGCTCCAGACTGAGAGAGGTGTCTGTAGAGCTCTCAGTCTGCCCTCAGAGTGCTCCAGACTGAGAGAGGTGTCTGTAGAGCTCTCAGTCTGCCCTCAGAGTGCTCCAGACTGAGAGAGGTGTCTGTAGAGCTCTCAGTCTGCCCTCAGAGTGCTCCAGACTGAGAGAGGTGTCTGTAGAGCTCTCAGTCTGCCCTCAGAGTGCTCCAGACTGAGAGAGGTGTCTGTAGAGCTCTCAGTCTGCCCTCAGAGTGCTCCAGACTGAGAGAGGTGTCTGTAGAGCTCTCAGTCTGCCCTCAGAGTGCTCCAGACTGAGAGAGGTGTCTGTAGAGCTCTCAGTCTGCCCTCAGAGTGCTCCAGACTGAGAGAGGTGTCTGTAGAGCTCTCAGTCTGCCCTCAGAGTGCTCCAGACTGAGAGAGGTGTCCGTAGAGCTCTCAGTCTGCCCTCAGAGTGCTCCAGACTGAGAGAGGTGTCGTAGAGCTCTCAGTCTGCTCTCAGAGTGCTCCAGACTGAGAGAGGTGTCTGTAGAGCTCTCAGTCTGCCCTCAGAGTGCTCCAGACTGAGAGAGGTGTCTGTAGAGCTCTCAGTCTGCCCTCAGAGTGCTCCAGACTGAGAGAGGTGTCTGTAGAGCTCTCAGTCTGCCCTCAGAGTGCTCCAGACTGAGAGAGGTGTCTGTAGAGCTCTCAGTCTGCCCTCAGAGTGCTCCAGACTGAGAGAGGTGTCTGTAGAGCTCTCAGTCTGCCCTCAGAGTGCTCCAGACTGAGAGAGGTGTCTGTAGAGCTCTCAGTCTGCCCTCAGAGTGCTCCAGACTGAGAGAGGTGTCTGTAGAGCTCTCAGTCTGCCCTCAGAGTGCTCCAGACTGAGAGAGGTGTCTGTAGAGCTCTCAGTCTGCCCTCAGAGTGCTCCAGACTGAGAGAGGTGTCCACAGAGCTCTCAGTCTGCCCTCAGAGTGCTCCAGACTGAGAGAGGTGTCTGTAGAGCTCTCAGTCTGCCCTCAGAGTGCTCCAGACTGAGAGAGGTGTCCGCAGAGCTCTCAGTCTGCCCTCAGAGTGCTCCAGACTGAGAGAGGTGTCCGTAGAGCTCTCAGTCTGCCCTCAGAGTGCTCCAGACTGAGAGAGGTGTCTGTAGAGCTCTCAGTCTGCCCTCAGAGTGCTCCAGACTGAGAGAGGTGTCTGTAGAGCTCTCAGTCTGCCCTCAGAGTGCTCCAGACTGAGAGAGGTGTCTGTAGAGCTCTCAGTCTGCCCTCAGAGTGCTCCAGACTGAGAGAGGTGTCTGTAGAGCTCTCAGTCTGCCCTCAGAGTGCTCCAGACTGAGAGAGGTGTCTGTAGAGCTCTCAGTCTGCCCTCAGAGTGCTCCAGACTGAGAGAGGTGTCTGTAGAGCTCTCAGTCTGCCCTCAGAGTGCTCCAGACTGAGAGAGGTGTCCACAGAGCTCTCAGTCTGCTCTCAGAGTGCTCCAGACTGAGAGAGGTGTCCACAGAGCTCTCAGTCTGCCCTCAGAGTGCTCCAGACTGAGAGAGGTGTCTGTAGAGCTCTCAGTCTGCCCTCAGAGTGCTCCAGACTGAGAGAGGTGTCTGTAGAGCTCTCAGTCTGCCCTCAGAGTGCTCCAGACTGAGAGAGGTGTCTGTAGAGCTCTCAGTCTGCCCTCAGAGTGCTCCAGACTGAGAGAGGTGTCTGTAGAGCTCTCAGTCTGCCCTCAGAGTGCTCCAGACTGAGAGAGGTGTCTGTAGAGCTCTCAGTCTGCCCTCAGAGTGCTCCAGACTGAGAGAGGTGTCTGTAGAGCTCTCAGTCTGCCCTCAGAGTGCTCCAGACTGAGAGAGGTGTCTGTAGAGCTCTCAGTCTGCCCTCAGAGTGCTCCAGACTGAGAGAGGTGTCTGTAGAGCTCTCAGTCTGCCCTCAGAGTGCTCCAGACTGAGAGAGGTGTCTGTAGAGCTCTCAGTCTGCCCTCAGAGTGCTCCAGACTGAGAGAGGTGTCTGTAGAGCTCTCAGTCTGCCCTCAGAGTGCTCCAGACTGAGAGAGGTGTCTGTAGAGCTCTCAGTCTGCCCTCAGAGTGCTCCAGACTGAGAGAGGTGTCGTAGAGCTCTCAGTCTGCCCTCAGAGTGCTCCAGACTGGAGGGTGTCAGAGCTCTCGTCTGCCCTCAGAGTGCTCCAGACTGAGAGAGGTGTCTGTAGAGCTCTCAGTCTGCCCTCAGAGTGCTCCAGACTGAGAGAGGTGTCTGTAGAGCTCTCAGTCTGCCCTCAGAGTGCTCCAGACTGAGAGAGGTGTCTGTAGAGCTCTCAGTCTGCTCTCAGAGTGCTCCAGACTGAGAGAGGTGTCCACAGAGCTCTCAGTCTGCTCTCAGAGTGCTCCAGACTGAGAGAGGTGTCCCAGAGCTCTCAGTCTGCTCTCAGAGTGCTCCAGACTGAGAGAGGTGTCTGTAGAGCTCTCAGTCTGCCCTCAGAGTGCTCCAGACTGAGAGAGGTGTCTGTAGAGCTCTCAGTCTGCCCTCAGAGTGCTCCAGACTGAGAGAGGTGTCTGTAGAGCTCTCAGTCTGCCCTCAGAGTGCTCCAGACTGAGAGAGGTGTCTGTAGAGCTCTCAGTCTGCTCTCAGAGTGCTCCAGACTGAGAGAGGTGTCCACAGAGCTCTCAGTCTGCCCTCAGAGTGCTCCAGACTGAGAGAGGTGTCTGTAGAGCTCTCAGTCTGCCCTCAGAGTGCTCCAGACTGAGAGAGGTGTCTGTAGAGCTCTCAGTCTGCCCTCAGAGTGCTCCAGACTGAGAGAGGTGTCTGTAGAGCTCTCAGTCTGCCCTCAGAGTGCTCCAGACTGAGAGAGGTGTCTGTAGAGCTCTCAGTCTGCCCTCAGAGTGCTCCAGACTGAGAGAGGTGTCCAGTAGAGCTCTCAGTCTGCCCTCAGAGTGCTCCAGACTGAGAGAGGTGTCTGTAGAGCTCTCAGGCTGCCCTCAGAGTGCTCCAGACTGAGAGAGGTGTCTGTAGAGCTCTCAGTCTGCCCTCAGAGTGCTCCAGACTGAGAGAGGTGTCTGTAGAGCTCTCAGTCTGCCCTCAGAGTGCTCCAGACTGAGAGAGGTGTCCACAGAGCTCTCAGTCTGCCCTCAGAGTGCTCCAGACTGAGAGAGGTGTCTGTAGAGCTCTCAGGCTGCCCTCAGAGTGCTCCAGACTGAGAGAGGTGTCTGTAGAGCTCTCAGTCTGCCCTCAGAGTGCTCCAGACTGAGAGAGGTGTCTGCAGAGCTCTCAGTCTGAGTACACACTCTCAGAGGGGGAAGTATACATATAGAGTATAGAACATACAAACCAAGAAGATACTGTAAAGCAGTTTAGTGCAGGGTGGGCAGGAGGAGCACAGACGCGGATTCACCTCGACTTAAACATTACATATTAAATATGAAGCCTGACGAAGTACTGCACGTCTAATGTAGGTCAATAACCCTGTGACACCCCTGAGAGGGCTGTAATAATACATAACACACACGTCTGTGATGAACGGTGAGTAGAGAATATACTCTATAGAGATCTGCAGATCCACGTTTAGTCTTCTCACCAGCGATCAAACATCTCTCCTGGTCGTCGGGCACTCGATCCTCTTCCCTGAGTGTCACTGTAACTAAAGTCCGATTTAAGGGTTGTTTATATTTCACATCTTTCATCAGAATCTGCAAAGTGACTCAAATAAATGCAGTGGAGTGAAAATACCAGGTTGACCTCTGAACTGTCGTGGAGTAGAATTACAGAGTAGCAATGAGCTGTCATGTGGGTATGTGTTGACGCTGCGCATTCTGGACACGAGCGATGTCCACCCATTTAGTAATGACATGTTTTACATTTGATAACACCGACGTGTTTCATAACTTCTAACTGTGGGGGAACGCTCAGTGGAGACGTCCCAGAGGACATGTTGCGAACACAATAGCCAGCATGTGTGGTTCTGGGGGGCGTTCCATTCCAGTTTGGATAGGCTGGCGTGGTTTCGTTCCATTTCACACAGCTGTTTGACGCTCTGCGTAACCTCACGGGACTGTAGTCCTAAACGATAGCTGGGGATTCTGGGTAGTGTAGTGTCTTCGGCCATCCTAAACTCAAGAATGTTGACAATCGCAATGACGCTCGAAATGTCCCTTACAGGCCCACGTCTGTTTCCGGTTCTATTGTTAAATCCAGTTCCTGACGGACGCCGGGGAAAGACCGAGGGTATGGGGTAATAAATAAGGCGAGGATGACGAGTGTCACTGGAGAGTAAATACCAGAGTGTGATTTAGAGGAGGAGAACACACGAGGCTCTGAGCCCCATGTGTTCTCCTCCCAGACGTACGGTAACCTTCGTCATCACGATAAACTGAACCTCATGTGCCCGCACTGCACACGAGCACTCACACCATGACATCAACACGCATTGTGAAGGTGCAGGGACCCCCTCCCCCGTCAGCTGCTCCGTGCAGGGACCCCCTGCCCGGAGCAGCTGACGGGGGAGGGGGTCCCTGGACCTGATGTAGAGACGGGGAGGGGGTCCCTGGACCTGATGTAGAGACGGGGAGGGGGTCCCTGCACGTGATGTAGAGACGGGGAGGGGGTCCCTGCACGTGATGTAGAGACGGGAGGGGGTCCCTGCACGTGATGTAGAGACGGGGAGGGGGTCCCTGCACGTGATGTAGAGACGGGGAGGGGGTCCCTGCACGTGATGTAGAGACGGGAGGGGGTCCCTGCACGTGATGTAGAGACGGGGAGGGGGTCCCTGCACGTGATGTAGAGACGGGGAGGGGGTCCCTGCACGTGATGTAGAGACGGGGAGGGGGTCCCTGCACGTGATGTAGAGACGGGGAGGGGGTCCCTGCACGTGATGTAGAGACGGGAGGGGGTCCCTGCACGTGATGTAGAGACGGGAGGGGGTCCCTGCACGTGATGTAGAGACGGGAGGGGGTCCCTGCACGTGATGTAGAGACGGGGAGGGGGTCCCTGCACGTGATGTAGAGACGGGGAGGGGGTCCCTGCACGTGATGTAGAGACGGGGAGGGGGTCCCTGCACGTGATGTAGAGACGGGGAGGGGGTCCCTGCACGTGATGTAGAGACGGGAGGGGGTCCCTGCACGTGATGTAGAGACGGGGAGGGGGTCCCTGCACGTGATGTAGAGACGGGAGGGGGTCCCTGCACGTGATGTAGAGACGGGAGGGGGTCCCTGCACGTGATGTAGAGACGGGGAGGGGGTCCCTGCACGTGATGTAGAGACGGGGAGGGGGTCCCTGCACGTGATGTAGAGACGGGAGGGGGTCCCTGCACGTGATGTAGAGACGGGGAGGGGGTCCCTGCACGTGATGTAGAGACGGGAGGGGGTCCCTGCACGTGATGTAGAGACGGGGAGGGGGTCCCTGCACGTGATGTAGAGACGGGAGGGGGTCCCTGCACGTGATGTAGAGACGGGGAGGGGGTCCCTGCACGTGATGTAGAGACGGGAGGGGGTCCCTGCACGTGATGTAGAGACGGGAGGGGGTCCCTGCACGTGATGTAGAGACGGGAGGGGGTCCCTGCACGTGATGTAGAGACGGGGAGGGGGTCCCTGCACGTGATGTAGAGACGGGGAGGGGGTCCCTGCACGTGATGTAGAGACGGGGAGGGGGTCCCTGCACGTGATGTAGAGACGGGGAGGGGGTCCCTGCACGTGATGTAGAGACGGGGAGGGGGTCCCTGCACGTGATGTAGAGACGGGGAGGGGGTCCCTGCACGTGATGTAGAGACGGGAGGGGGTCCCTGCACGTGATGTAGAGACGGGAGGGGGTCCCTGCACGTGATGTAGAGACGGGAGGGGGGTCCCTGCACGTGATGTAGAGACGGGAGGGGCCTGACCGTCCATCAACATGTGACGGGATGGGAGTGAGGACGTGTTGGTGTGTCTCTCTTGCTGTGTGTGTGTGTGTGTGTGTCTCGCTGTGTGTGTGTGTGTGTGTCTCTCGCTGTGTGTGTGAACAGCTGATCTCACCTTCCGCCTCCTGCAGCCAGGACACGTCTCTGTCATGGATCTGTCTGTCCCCGCCCTCTGACACCTCTCCTGACCAATCACAGCGCAGAGCAGAGACGAGTCAATCACAATCCCAGGTCCCCATCATCCTCTCATCGTTTCCAGGTCCTCACTCCTTCATCATATATCCCAGGTCCCCATCACCTCCTCTTCATCAGTATATCCAGGTCCCTATCACCCTCCTCTTCATCAGTATATCCCAGGTCCCTATCACCCTCCTCTTCATCACTATATCCCAGGTCCCCATCATCTCCTCCTCCTCTTCATCAGTATATCCCAGGTCCCCTTCATCCTCCTCTTCATCAGTATATCCCAGGTCCCCATCATCCTCCTCTTCATCAGTATATCCAGGTCCCTATCACCCTCCTCTTCATCAGTATATCCCAGGTCCCCTTCATCCTCCTCTTCATCATATATCCCAGGTCCCCTATCATCCTCCTCTTCATCAGTATATCCCAGGTCCCTATCATCCTCCTCTTCATCAGTATATCCCAGGTCCCTATCATCCTCCTCTTCATCAGTATATCCCAGGTCCCTATCATCCTCCTCTTCATCAGTATATCCCAGGTCCCTATCATCCTCCTCTTCATCAGTATACCCCAGGTCCCTATCATCCTCCTCTCTCATATCAGGTCCCTATCATCCCTCTCATATATCCAGGTCCCCTATCATCCTCTCTTCATCAGTATACCCAGGTCACCCTCTCTCATCATATCCAGGGCCCTATCCTCTTCATCACTATATCCCAGGTCCCCTTCTTCCTCCATCTCCCATCCCCTTCATCATCAGTATATCCCAGGTCCCTATCATCCTCCTCTTCATCAGTATATCCCAGGTCCCTATCATCTCCTCTTCATCAGTATATCCCAGGTCCCTATCCCCTCTTCATCAGTATACCCCAGGTCCCTATCACCCTCCTCTTCATCAGTATATCCCAGGGCCCATCACCCTCCTCTTCATCACTATATCCCAGGTCCCCTTCATCCTCCTCTTCATCAGTATATCCCAGGTCCCTTCATCTCCCTTCATCCTCTTCATCACTATATCCCAGTCCCTTCATCCCCTCTTCATCAGTATATCCAGGTCCCTATCACCCTCCTCTTCATCCTCCTCTTCATCACTATATCCAGGTCCCCTATCATCCCCTCTTCTCACTATATCCCAGGTCCCCCATCATCTCTCTTCATCCTCCTCTTCATCAGTATATCCCAGGTCCCTCATCTCCTCTTATCAGTATATCCAGGTCCCCATCATCCTCTCTTCATCACTATATCCCAGGTCCCCCATCATCACCTCTTCATCCTCCTCTTCATCAGTATATCCCCCCTAGAGGAGGTGAGGACCCCCCTATAGGAGGTGAGGACCCCCTAGAGGAGGTGAGGACCCCCTATGGAGGTGAGGACCCCCCTATAGGAGGTGAGGACCCCCCTAGAGGAGGTGAGGACCCCCTATAGGAGGTGAGGACCCCCCTAGAGGAGGTGAGGACCCCCCTAGAGGAGGTGAGGACCCCCTATAGGAGGTGAGGACCCCCCTAGAGGAGGTGAGGACCCCCTAGAGGAGGTGAGGACCCCCCCTATAGGAGGTGAGGACCCCCTAGAGGAGGTGAGGACCCCCTAGAGGAGGTGAGGACCCCCCTAGAGGAGGTGAGGACCCCCCTAGAGGAGGTGAGGACCCCCCTAGAGGAGGTGAGGACCCCCCTAGAGGAGGTGAGGACCCCCTAGGAGGTGAGGACCCCCCTAGAGGAGGTGAGGACCCCCCTAGAGGAGGTGAGGACCCCCTAGAGGAGGTGAGGACCCCCCTAGAGGAGGTGAGGACCCCCCTAGAGGAGGTGAGGACCCCCCTAGAGGAGGTGAGGACCCCCTAGAGGAGGTGAGGACCCCCTAGAGGAGGTGAGGACCCCCTAGAGGAGGTGAGGACCCCCCTAGAGGAGGTGAGGACCCCCCTAGAGGAGGTGAGGACCCCCTAGAGGAGGTGAGGACCCCCTAGAGGAGGTGAGGACCCCCCTAGAGGAGGTGAGGACCCCCTAGAGGAGGTGAGGACCCCCCTAGAGGAGGTGAGGACCCCCCTAGAGGAGGTGAGGACCCCCCTAGAGGAGGTGAGGACCCCCTAGAGGAGGTGAGGACCCCCTAGAGGAGGTGAGGACCCCCTAGAGGAGGTGAGGACCCCCCTAGAGGAGGTGAGGACCCCCTAGAGGAGGTGAGGTCCCCCCTAGAGGAGGTGAGGACCCCCTAGAGGAGGTGAGGACCCCCCTAGAGGAGGTGAGGACCCCCCTAGAGGAGGTGAGGACCCCCCTAGAGGAGGTGAGGACCCCCCTAGAGGAGGTGAGGACCCCCCTAGTGCCCGTAATAGTGTTCACTGGAGTCCAGCACCTCAGCATCCCCACTCAAAATACCTTCCCGCGCCTCTGTGTGTGTGTGTGTGTGTGTGTGTGTCTCTCGCTGTGTGTGTGTGTGTGTGTCTCGCTGTGTGTGTGTCTCTCGCTGTGTGTGTGTGTGTGTGTTACCTGTGCAGGTGAGTTCTGCGCAGGTCACGTGTTCCGTCAGAACGGTCCCGTACCCCTTCAGCTTCTCTACGATCCTCCGGTAAATAGCCGCGTCATCGCGCCCCCCCCCGGATGCTGCCGCAGAAATACACCTTCATGTCCCCGCGTGAGTTCCTGCGTGACTGCCCGCGTGACTGCCCGCGTGACTGCCCCGTAACTGCCCCAGTGACTGCCCGCGTGACTGCGCGTATACCTGTGCTTCCTTTATTACACCCGCGCTGACTCTATCTCTCTCCCTTTGTATTACCGTCCCTTCTCTGTCTCTTTCCCGCGTTCCATGTAAACGTGGCTCTGCGTGATGACGTCGTTACCTTACGTTGTGTGTGACGTAAACTTTGATTAGTTGGATCCTGGTTTAATCCCAGTAGCCTGGCCTCTCGGACTCTGATTGGAGCAGCGCGACCGGAACTGCCCTACAGGCGACAGACTTTCAGAATAAAGGCTCAGATAATATTATAATTTCAAAATATGAAAATAAAAATAATATAATTATTATAATAATAATGATGATAATACAAGAATTATAATAATAATTAAAACTGCGGTCACAGACGTTCACGCAGTTGTGGGCGGGCCTTCGCGTCCGAGCGCCAGTGGCGGAGCCAGGACGCGCTCAGCGGGGTGGCCAGGACCCTCTGTCCTCAGACCCTCTGTCCTCAGACCCTCTGCCCTCAGACCCTCTGTCCTCAGATCCTCTGTCCTCAGACCCTCTGTCCTCAGACCCTCTGTCCTCAGACCCTCTGTCCTTAGATCCCTCTGTCCTCAGACCCTCTGTCCTCAGACCCTCTGTCCTTAGACCCTCTGTCCTTAGACCCTCTGTCCTCAGACCCTCTGTCCTTAGACCCTCTGTCCTCAGACCCTCTGTCCTCAGACCCTCTGTCCTCAGACCCTCTGTCCTCAGACCCTCTGTCCTTAGACCCTCTGTCCTCAGACCCTCTGTCCTCAGACCCCAGAGAGCTTGCTTCAGGGGAGAGTGTCTGTAGCTCTGGAGCAGACAAAACGGATCTGTGGTCTCTGCAGCGTGCGCTCAAAGCACGTGCTTCACGGGGACGCTGCAGACCTCTCATCAAAACTTTGCCTTCAATTGTTTCTTCAGAATGTGTTTACCCAAGCCTCACCAGTCTGAGATGCAGTCTGCTTCAGTGCTTCCTCCGCCCCCCCCTGGCCCGTCCCTGGCCCCGTGGCCCCGGCCCCTGGCTCCCTGGCCCCGTGGACCCCTGGCTCCCTGGCTCCCTGGCCCCGTGGACCCCTGGCTCCCTGGCCCCTGGCTCCCTGGCTCCCTGGCCCCCTGGCTCCCTGGCTCCCTGGCCCCTGGCTCCCTGGCCCTGTCCCTGGCCCCGTGGCCCCCTGGCTCCCTGGCTCCCTGGCCCCGTGGACCCCTGGCTCCGTGGCCCCGTGGCCCCGTGGCCCCCTGGCCCCGTGCCCCGTGGCCCCCTGGCTCCGTGGCCCCGTGGCCCCGTGGCCCCGTGGCCCCCTGGCCCCGTGGCCCCCTGGCTCCGTGGCCCCGTGGCCCCGTGGCCCCCTGGCTCCGTGGCCCCGTGGCCCCGTGGCCCCCTGGCTCCTGGCTCCCTGGCCCCGTGGACCCCTGGCTCCGTGGCCCCGTGGCCCCGTGGCCCCTGGCCCCGTGGCCCCGTGGCCCCCTGGCTCCGTGGCCCCGTGGGCCCCGTGGCCCCGTGGCCCCCTGGCCCCGTGGCCCCCTGGCTCCTGGCTCCCTGGCCCCGTGGACCCCTGGCTCCGTGGCCCCGTGGCCCCGTGGCCCCGTGGCCCCCTGGCCCCGTGGCCCCGTGGCCCCCTGGCTCCCTGGCTCCGTGGCCCGTGGCTCTTCTGGAGACGCATCAGACACGTGCTGCAGAGGTCAGGTCGTGCGCTGGAGGACCTTCTTCTGGGCGTGTGCAGCAGGGAAGGGGCTACGGATGGTTCGAGACCCGGCTCCCGTGCTATTGGGCCGTGTCTCCTGGCCACGCGTTGAGAGCTCGTGAGCTGCTTCACCCTGGGGTGTTCGAATAACCGCCGGCAGCCAGGGGGTGCTGCAGCGCCCTCAGCCCCCCCTTCCCACGCCCATGCCTCTGTGGCCCCCCCCCTTCCCGCGCCCATGCCTCTGTGCCCCCCCCCCTTCCCGCGCCCATGCCTCTGTGGCCCCCCCCCTTCCCGCGCCTCTGTGGCCCCCCCCCCTTCCCGCGCCCATGCCTCTGTGGCCCCCCCCTTCCCGCGCCCATGCCTCTGTGGCCCCCCCCCTTCCCGCGCCCATGCCTCTGTGGCCCCCCCCTTCCCGCGCCCATGCCTCTGTGGCCCCCCCCCCTTCCCGCGCCCATGCCTCTGTGGCTTCCCGCGCCCATGCCTCTGTGGCCCCCCCCCCTTCCCGCGCCCATGCCTCTGTGGCCCCCCCCTTCCCGCGCCCATGCCTCTGTGCCCCCCCCCCTTCCCGCGCCCATGCCTCTGTGGCCCCCCCCCCTTCCCGCGCCCATGCCTCTGTGGTTCCGGTACTCCGGTACGGCCGTTGCGCTGACGCAAAGCCTCTGTAGGTGAGGTGTAGTGTCTCAAGCTAGCTGCAGAAGGCACGTCCCGGCGCCTCGCAGCGGGTCAGATGAACGTGACACGCGGTAACAGAGAGGAAAGAGAACGCTCCGCCTCGTTTGGTTTTCGGTTCTTTCCCAGAAAGCTTTGCAACACAAACGTTCCACTTCGAGACCGAACTCAAAACACTCCTTGCACGGAAGTGAAATCGTGTTTCAAGTGAGGCAGATATGAAATGTAGGCTAACACGCCATGCACACGAAGGGCATCGAGGGCCGTCGGGTGTCGCCGCTCAGAGTTCTGATTCTGACAACCATTGGTTTTGTATTGTTGACATTGTTTTGTTCTTTATTGTTGTTGTGAGAATCACTTTGCAGTGATTGTGTCAGTGCGATATAAATACTTATATTCCTATTATTGATCATGTCTCCTTCCACTCCGACCTGCAGGTGCCAGACATCTGCTCTGTCCGTCCTAAAGATAGTTCAATAGGGCTACAATAACAATAACAACAACAACAACAACAATAACAACAACAACAACAGTCGTTCCGTTTATTCCCTCGGTTCTGTAAGGCTGCGTTCACACCTACAGTCGCTCTCTGCTGGCTCCAGACAGAAGGCTCGCTTTGCGTTCACACGGCAAAAACGGACTATAAACTTTAAACACAAGTCGTGTTGCAGTGCACTCACACAATCCAGAATGTAACTTTCGCCTGCCTTGATAACACGCTCCCTGCTCTGCCCTGATAACACGCTCCCTGCTCCCTGATAACACGCTCTCCCTGATAACACGCTCCCTGCTCTGCCCTGATAACACGCTCCCTGCCCTGATACACGCCCTGCTCGCCTGATAACAGCTCTGCTCCCTGTAACACGTCTGCCCTGATAACACGCTCCCTGATAACACGCTCCCTGCTCTGCCCTGATAACACGCTCCCTGCTCCCTGATAACACGCTCCCTGCTCTGCCCTGATAACACGCTCCCTGCTCCCTGATAACACGCTCCCTGCTCTGCCCTGATAACACGCTCCCTGCTCTGCCCTGATAACACGCTCCCTGCTCCGCCTTGATAACACGCTCCCTGCTCTGCCCTGATAACACGCTCCCTGCTCCCTGATAACACGCTCCCTGCTCTGCCCTGATAACACGCTCCCTGCTCTGCCCTGATAACACGCTCCCTGCTCTGCCCTGATAACACGCTCCCTGCTCCCTGATAACACGCTCCCTGCTCCGCCCTGATAACACGCTCCCTGCTCGCCCTGATAACACGCTCCCTGCTCCGCCCTGATAACACGCTCCCTGCTCCGCCCTGATAACACGCTCCCTGCTCCGCCCTGATAACACGCTCCCTGCTCTCTGATAACACGCTCCCTGCTCTGCCCTGATAACACGCTCCCTGCTCTGCCCTGATAACACGCTCCCTGATAACATGCTCCCTGCTCTGCCCTGATAACACGCTCCCTGCTCTGCCCTGATAACACGCTCCCTGCTCCCTGATAACACGCTCCCTGCTCTGCCCTGATAACACGCTCCCTGCTCCGCCCTGATAACACGCTCCCTGATAACACGCTCCCTGCTCCGCCCTGATAACACGCTCCCTGCTCCGCCCTGATAACACGCTCCCTGCTCCGCCCTGATAACACGCTCCCTGCTCCGCCCTGATAACACGCTCCCTGCTCCGCCCTGATAACACGCTCCCTGCTCCGCCCTGATAACACGCTCCCTGCTCCGCCCTGATAACACGCTCCCTGCTCCGCCCTGATAACACGCTCCCTGCTCCGCCCTGATAACACGCTCCCTGCTCTGCCCTGATAACACGCTCCCTGCTCTGCCCTGATAACACGCTCCCTGATAACACGCTCCCTGCTCCGCCTGATAACACGCTCCCTGCTCCGCCCTGATAACACTGCTGAGTTGTATACGTGATTGTGATTGGTCCATGGGACATGTGAGAGGTCACATGACAGCAGCTGGTCAGCACTTTAATAACACACACACCCTGTGTAGAGACTTGGGCTCAGTAACCGTTTATTATGGTCTGTAGAAGCACGTTAACACGGGGAGGGGGGGCTCAGTGGCTCAGTGGGGGGGCTCAGTGCTCAGTGGGGGGGGGGCTCAGTGTGTGTCAGTGGGTCATCAGCAGGGAGGCGTTCAGGGTCAGCTCGGCACGTCTCGGGCCACCCGCTGCATCGGCACCATGGGGGGTCCTTCAAGAGACTCCAGAAGCCCTGCAGAGCAGAGGGGCTAGAGTGAGTGTGTGTGTGTGTGTACCCTCTATGATCTTGTGGTAGTTGAAGTGCAGGTAGAGTGTGTGTGTGTGTGTGTGTGTACCCTCGATGATCTTGTGGTAGTTGAGTGCAGGTAGTGTGTGTGTGTGTGTGTGTACCCTCGATGATCTTGTGGTAGTTGAAGTGCAGGTAGAGTGTGTGTGTGTGTGTGTACCCTTGATGATCTTGTGGTAGTTGAAGTGCAGGTAGAGTGTGTGTGTGTGTGTGTGTACCCTCGATGATCTTGTGGTAGTTGAAGTGCAGGTAGAGTGTGTGTGTGTGTGTGTGTACCCTCGATGATCTTGTGGTAGTTGAAGTGCAGGTAGTGTGTGTGTGTGTGTGTACCCTCGATGATCTTGTGGTAGTTGAAGTGCAGGTAGAGTGTGTGTGTGTGTGTGTACCCTCGATGATCTTGTGGTAGTTGAAGTGCAGGTAGAGTGTGTGTGTGTGTGTGTACCCTCGATGATCTTGTGGTAGTTGAAGTGCAGGTAGTGTGTGTGTGTGTGTGTATGTGTGTGTGTGTGTGTGTGTACCCTCGATGATCTTGTGGTAGTTGAAGTGCAGGTAGTGTGTGTGTGTGTGTGTGTACCCTCGATGATCTTGTGGTAGTTGAAGTGCAGGTAGTGTGTGTGTGTGTGTATGTGTGTGTGTGTGTGTGTGTGTGTGTGTGTGTACCCTCGATGATCTTGTGGTAGTTGAAGTGCAGGTAGTGTGTGTGTGTGTGTGTGGTGTGGTGTGTGTGTGTGTGTGTGTGTGTGTGTGTACCCTCGATGATCTTGTGGTAGTTGAAGTGCAGGTAGTGTGTGTGTGTGTGTGTGTGTGTACCCTCGATGATCTTGTGGTAGTTGAAGTGCAGGTAGTGTGTGTGTGTGTGTGTGTACCCTCGATGATCTTGTGGTAGTTGAAGTGCAGGTGTGTGTGTGTGTGTGTGTGTACCCTCGATGATCTTGTGGTAGTTGAAGTGCAGGTAGTGTGTGTGTGTGTGTGTGTGTGTGTGTGTGTGTGTGTGTGTGTGTGTGTGTGTGTGTGTGTACCCTCGATGATCTTGTGGTAGTTGAAGTGCAGGTAGTGTGTGTGTGTGTGTGTGTGTGTGTGTGTGTGTGTGTGTGTGTGTGTGTACCCTCGATGATCTTGTGGTAGTTGAAGTGCAGGTAGTGTGTGTGTGTGTGTGTATGTGTGTGTGTGTGTGTGTGTACCCTCGATGATCTTGTGGTAGTTGAAGTGCAGGTAGTGTGTGTGTGTGTGTGTGTGTGTGTGTGTACCCTCGATGATCTTGTGGTAGTTGAAGTGCAGGTAGTGTGTGTGTGTGTGTGTGTGTGTGTGTGTACCCTCGATGATCTTGTGGTAGTTGAAGTGCAGGTAGTGTGTGTGTGTGTGTGTGTGTGTGTGTGTGTGTGTGTGTGTACCCTCGATGATCTTGTGGTAGTTGAAGTGCAGGTAGTGTGTATGTGTGTGTGTGTGTGTGTGTGTGTGTACCCTCGATGATCTTGTGGTAGTTGAAGTGCAGGTAGAGCAGGAACATCATATGGAGGACAGACAGAGTTCCACAGAGCAGCAGACGAGGAGTCTGACCCACGGTCCTGGAGAGGAGAGCTGTCACCTGAGAGAACAGAGGCATCATGGGTAATGTAGTGCTGAGAGAGAACAGAGGGGCTGATGGAGAACAGAGGGGCTGATGGGTAGTGTAGTGCAGAGAGAGAACAGAGGGGCTGATGGGTAGTGTAGTGCAGAGAGAGAACAGAGGGGCTGATGGGTAGTGTAGTGCAGAGCGAGAACAGAGTGGCTGATGGGTAGTGTAGTGCAGAGAGAGAACAGAGGGGCTGATGGGTAGTGTAGTGCAGAGCGAGAACAGAGTGGCTGATGGGTAGTGTAGTGCAGAGCGAGAACAGAGTGGCTGATGGGTAGTGTAGTGCAGAGAGAACAGAGGGGCTGATGGGTAGTGTAGTGCAGAGAGAGAACAGAGGGGCTGATGGGTAGTGTAGTGCAGAGCGAGAACAGAGTGGCTGATGGGTAGTGTAGTGCAGAGCGAGAACAGAGTGGCTGATGGGTAGTGTAGTGCAGAGAGAACAGAGGGGCTGATGGGTAGTGTAGTGCAGAGAGAGAACAGAGGGGCTGATGGGTAGTGTAGTGCAGAGCGAGAACAGAGTGGCTGATGGGTAGTGTAGTGCAGAGAGAACAGAGGGGCTGATGGGTAGTGTAGTGCTGAGAGAGAACAGAGTGGCTGATGGAGAACAGAGGGGCTGATGGGTAGTGTAGTGCTGAGAGAGAACAGAGGGGCTGATGGAGAACAGAGGGGCTGATGGGTAGTGTAGTGCAGAGAGAGAACAGAGGGGCTGATGGGTAGTGTAGTGCAGAGCGAGAACAGAGTGGCTGATGGGTAGTGTAGTGCAGAGCGAGAACAGAGTGGCTGATGGGTAGTGTAGTGCAGAGAGAACAGAGGGGCTGATGGGTAGTGTAGTGCAGAGAGAGAACAGAGGGGCTGATGGGTAGTGTAGTGCAGAGCGAGAACAGAGTGGCTGATGGGTAGTGTAGTGCAGAGCGAGAACAGAGTGGCTGATGGGTAGTGTAGTGCAGAGAGAACAGAGGGGCTGATGGGTAGTGTAGTGCAGAGCGAGAACAGAGTGGCTGATGGGTAGTGTAGTGCAGAGAGAACAGAGGGGCTGATGGGTAGTGTAGTGCAGAGAGAGAACAGAGGGGCTGATGGGTAGTGTAGTGCAGAGCGAGAACAGAGTGGCTGATGGGTAGTGTAGTGCAGAGAGAACAGAGGGGCTGATGGGTAGTGTAGTGCAGAGAGAGAACAGAGGGGCTGATGGGTAGTGTAGTGCAGAGCGAGAACAGAGTGGCTGATGGGTAGTGTAGTGCAGAGAGAGAACAGAGGGGCTGATGGGTAGTGTAGTGCAGAGCGAGAACAGAGTGGCTGATGGGTAGTGTAGTGCAGAGAGAACAGAGGGGCTGATGGAGAACAGAGGGGCTGATGGGTAGTGTAGTGCTGAGAGAGAACAGAGGGGCTGATGGGTAGTGTAGTGCTGAGAGAGAACAGAGGGGCTGATGGAGAACAGAGGGGCTGATGGGGTAGTGTAGTGCAGAGAGAGAACAGAGGGGCTGATGGGTAGTGTAGTGCAGAGCGAGAACAGAGTGGCTGATGGGTAGTGTAGTGCAGAGCGAGAACAGAGTGGCTGAT
>CM070497.1:40462788-40487788 GCA_036324585.1 Champsocephalus esox
AGTGTACAGACAGGAAGTACAGGCTGTCACCTGGAGAAGCTCTTATTGTGAAAAGCCCAGAGTGTACAGACAGGAAGTACAGGCTGTCACCTGGAGAAGCTCTTATTGTGAAACCCCAGAGTGTGTGCAGACAGGAAGTACAGGCTGTCACCTGGAGAAGCTCTTATTGTGAAACCCCAGAGTGTGTGCAGACAGGAAGTACAGGCTGTCACCTGGAGAAGCTCTTATTGTGAAACCCCAGAGTGTGCAGACAGGAAGTACAGGCTGTCACCTGGAGAAGCTCTTATTGTGAAACCCCAGAGTGTGCAGACAGGAAGTACAGGCTGTCACCTGGAGAAGCTCTTATTGTGAAACCCCAGAGTGTGCAGACAGGAAGTACAGGCTGTCACCTGGAGAAGCTCTTATTGTGAAACCCCAGTGTGTGCAGACAGGAAGTACAGGCTGTCACCTGGAGAAGCTCTTATTGTGAAACCCCAGTGTGTGCAGACAGGAAGTACAGGCTGTCACCTGGAGAAGCTCTTATTGTGAAACCCCAGAGTGTGCAGACAGGAAGTACAGGCTGTCACCTGGAGAAGCTCTTATTGTGAAACCCCAGAGTGTGCAGACAGGAAGTACAGGCTGTCACCTGGAGAAGCTCTTATTGTGAAACCCCAGAGTGTGCAGACAGGAAGTACAGGCTGTCACCTGGAGAAGCTCTTATTGTGAAACCCCAGAGTGTGCAGACAGGAAGTACAGGCTGTCACCTGGAGAAGCTCTTATTGTGAAACCCCAGAGTGTACAGACAGGAAGTACAGGCTGTCACCTGGAGAAGCTCTTATTGTGAAACCCCAGAGTGTGCAGACAGGAAGTACAGGCTGTCACCTGGAGAAGCTCTTATTGTGAAACCCCAGAGTGTACAGACAGGAAGTACAGGCTGTCACCTGGAGAAGCTCTTATTGTGAAACCCCAGTGTGTGCAGACAGGAAGTACAGGCTGTCACCTGGAGAAGCTCTTATTGTGAAACCCCAGAGTGTGCAGACAGGAAGTACAGGCTGTCACCTGGAGAAGCTCTTATTGTGAAAACCCAGAGTGTGTGCAGACAGGAAGTACAGGCTGTCACCTGGAGAAGCTCTTATTGTGAAACCCCAGTGTGTGCAGACAGGAAGTACAGGCTGTCACCTGGAGAAGCTCTTATTGTGAAAACCCCAGAGTGTGCAGACAGGAAGTACAGGCTGTCACCTGGAGAAGCTCTTATTGTGAAAACCCCAGAGTGTGTGCAGACAGGAAGTACAGGCTGTCACCTGGAGAAGCTCTTATTGTGAAACCCCAGAGTGTGCAGACAGGAAGTACAGGCTGTCACCTGGAGAAGCTCTTATTGTGAAACCCCAGAGTGTGTGCAGACAGGAAGTACAGGCTGTCACCTGGAGAAGCTCTTATTGTGAAACCCCAGAGTGTGTGCAGACAGGAAGTACAGGCTGTCACCTGGAGAAGCTCTTATTGTGAAACCCCAGAGTGTGCAGACAGGAAGTACAGGCTGTCACCTGGAGAAGCTCTTATTGTGAAACCCCAGAGTGTGTGCAGACAGGAAGTACAGGCTGTCACCTGGAGAAGCTCTTATTGTGAAACCCCAGTGTGTGCAGACAGGAAGTACAGGCTGTCACCTGGAGAAGCTCTTATTGTGAAACCCCAGAGTGTGTGCAGACAGGAAGTACAGGCTGTCACCTGGAGAAGCTCTTATTGTGAAACCCCAGAGTGTGTGCAGACAGGAAGTACATACCTGGGGGAAGTTGATCATGCGGACAGGAATCATGGACTCCATCAGCCTGAGGGGGAGACAGGTAGCATGGGGTTAGCTTCAGTTAGCATCCAGGTGAGCTGACAGGAAACAGGAAGTGCTCTCACCTGCTGCGCACCTGCACCGGCTCCACGTCAAAGTACGGCCTCAGGATGTCGATGTTAGCGTACAGGTTGAAGGCTTTGGACGCCTGACGCTTCCCCGCCTGCCACACCTGAACGCATCACACAGGTGAGTCAGACACACCTGAACGCATCACACAGGTGAGTCAGACACACACCTGAACGCATCACACAGGTGAGTCAGACACACCTGAACGCATCACACAGGTGAGTCAGACACACCTGAACGCATCACACAGGTGAGTCAGACACACACCTGAACGCATCACACAGGTGAGTCAGACACACACCTGAACGCATCACACAGGTGAGTCTGACCTCAGGTGAGTCTGACCTCAGGTGAGCCTCAGGTGAGTCTGACACACACCTGAACGCATCACACAGGTGAGTCTGACCTCAGGTGAGTCTGACCTCAGGTGAGTCTCAGGTGAGTCTGACCTCAGGTGAGTCTCAGGTGAGTCTGACACACACCTGAACGCATCACACAGGTGAGTCTGACCTCAGGTGAGTCTGACCTCAGGAGAGTCTCAGGTGAGTCTGACCTCAGGTGAGTCTCAGGTGAGTCTGACCTCAGGTGAGTCTGACCTCAGGTGAGTCTCAGGTGAGTCTGACCTCAGGTGAGTCTGACCTCAGGTGAGTCTCAGGTGAGTCTGACCTCAGGAGAGTCTCAGGTGAGTCTGACCTCAGGAGAGTCTGATCTCAGGAGAGTCTGACCTCAGGAGAGTCTGACCTCAGGTGAGTCTGACCTCAGGTGAGTCTGACCTCAGGTGAGTCTGACCTCAGGTGAGTCTGACCTCAGGAGAGTCTCAGGTGAGTCTGACCTCAGGAGAGTCTGACCTCAGGTGAGTCTCAGGTGAGTCTGACCTCAGGTGAGTCTCAGGTGAGTCTGACCTCAGGTGAGTCTGACCTCAGGTGAGTCTCAGGTGAGTCTGACCTCAGGTGAGTCTGACCTCAGGAGAGTCTGACCTCAGGTGAGTCTGACCTCAGGTGAGTCTGACCTCAGGTGAGTCTGACCTCAGGTGAGTCTGACCTCAGGAGAGTCTGATCTCAGGTGAGTCTGACCTCAGGAGAGTCTGACCTCAGGTGAGTCTGATCTCAGGAGAGTCTGATCTCAGGAGAGTCTGACCTCAGGAGAGTCTGACCTCAGGTGAGTCTGACCTCAGGAGAGTCTGACCTCAGGAGAGTCTGACCTCAGGTGAGTCTGACCTCAGGAGAGTCTGACCTCAGGTGAGTCTGACCTCAGGAGAGTCTGACCTCAGGAGAGTCTGATCTCAGGTGAGTCTGATCTCAGGTGAGTCTGACCTCAGGAGAGTCTGACCTCAGGAGAGTCTGACCTCAGGTGAGTCTGATCTCAGGAGAGTCTGACCTCAGGTGAGTCTGACCTCAGGTGAGTCTCAGGTGAGTCTGACCTCAGGAGAGTCTGATCTCAGGAGAGTCTCAGGTGAGTCTGACCTCAGGAGAGTCTGATCTCAGGAGAGTCTGACCTCAGGAGAGTCTGACCTCAGGTGAGTCTGACCTCAGGTGAGTCTGACCTCAGGAGAGTCTCAGGTGAGTCTGACCTCAGGAGAGTCTGACCTCAGGTGAGTCTGACCTCAGGTGAGTCTGACCTCAGGTGAGTCTGACCTCAGGTGAGTCTGACCTCAGGAGAGTCTGATCTCAGGTGAGTCTGACCTCAGGAGAGTCTGACCTCAGGTGAGTCTGATCTCAGGAGAGTCTGACCTCAGGAGAGTCTCAGGTGAGTCTGACCTCAGGTGAGTCTCAGGTGAGTCTGACCTCAGGAGAGTCTGATCTCAGGAGAGTCTGACCTCAGGAGAGTCTGACCTCAGGTGAGTCTGACCTCAGGTGAGTCTGATCTCAGGTGAGTCTGACCTCAGGAGAGTCTCAGGTGAGTCTGACCTCAGGTGAGTCTCAGGTGAGTCTGACCTCAGGTGAGTCTGACCTCAGGTGAGTCTGACCTCAGGTGAGTCTGACCTCAGGTGAGTCTGATCTCAGGTGAGTCTGACCTCAGGTGAGTCTGACCTCAGGTGAGTCTGATCTCAGGTGAGTCTCAGGTGAGTCTGACCTCAGGAGAGTCTGATCTCAGGAGAGTCTGACCTCAGGAGAGTCTGACCTCAGGTGAGTCTGACCTCAGGTGAGTCTGACCTCAGGTGAGTCTGACCTCAGGTGAGTCTGACCTCAGGAGAGTCTCAGGTGAGTCTGACCTCAGGTGAGTCTCAGGTGAGTCTGACCTCAGGTGAGTCTGACCTCAGGTGAGTCTGACCTCAGGTGAGTCTCAGGTGAGTCTGACCTCAGGTGAGTCTGACCTCAGGTGAGTCTGACCTCAGGTGAGTCTGACCTCAGGTGAGTCTGACCTCAGGTGAGTCTGACCTCAGGTGAGTCTGACCTCAGGTGAGTCTCAGGTGAGTCTGACCTCAGGTGAGTCTGACCTCAGGTGAGTCTCAGGTGAGTCTGACCTCAGGAGAGTCTCAGGTGAGTCTGACCTCAGGTGAGTCTGACCTCAGGTGAGTCTGACCTCAGGAGAGTCTCAGGTGAGTCTGACCTCAGGTGAGTCTGACCTCAGGTGAGTCTGACCTCAGGTGAGTCTGACCTCAGGTGAGTCTGACCTCAGGTGAGTCTGATCTCAGGTGAGTCTGACCTCAGGAGAGTCTCAGGTGAGTCTGACCTCAGGTGAGTCTGACTCAGGTGAGTCTGACCTCAGGTGAGTCTGACCTCAGGTGAGTCTGATCTCAGGTGAGTCTCACCTCGTCGGCCACCTGGCGCCCCAGCTGGCCCTTGATGCCCTTCATCCCGAGAAACTCCCCGTCCCCCCCGCCCTCCTCCTCCTCTTCCTCCTCCTCTTCCTCCCTCAGCCTCTGATGGAGCTCCCCCATGTCTTCGAAGCTGGAGCCAGACGTGTCGTCCATGTTCTCCATGTCGATGACGGCCGAGCCCCCGCCCTGCAGACAGGAAGACACTCAGAACCAGGTACTCCAGGTACTCCAGGTACTCCAGGTACTCCAGGTACTACAGGTACTCCAGGTACTACAGGTACTACAGGTACTACACCTGTACTCTGTATCTGCCCCCCCCTGCAGACAGGAAGACACTCAGAACCAGGTACTCCAGGTACTCCAGGTACTCCAGGTACTACAGGTACTACAGGTATCATACCAGGTACTACAGGTACTACAGGTACTACAGGTACTACACCTGTACTCTGTATCTGCCCCCCCCTGCAGACAGGAAGACACTCAGAACCAGGTACTACAGGTAAAACCCTAACCTACAGTACTTATATACAATCCTAACCTACAGTACTTATATACAACCCTAACCTGCAGTACTTATATACAACCCTAACTACAGTACTTATATACAATCCTAACCTACAGTACTTATATACAACCCTACCTGCAGTACTTATATACAACCCTAAGCTGCAGTACTTATATACACCCTAACCTGCAGTACTTATATACAACCCTAAGCTGCAGTACTTATATACAACCCTAACCTGCAGTACTTATATACAACCCTAACCTACAGTACTTATATACAACCCTAACCTGCAGTACTTATATACAACCCTAACCTACAGTACTTATATACAATCCTAACCTACAGTACTTATATACAACCCTAACCTACAGTACTTATATACAACCCTAAGCTGCAGTACTTATATACAACCCTAACCTGCAGTACTTATATACAACCCTAAGCTGCAGTACTTATATACAACCCTAAGCTGCAGTACTTATATACAACCCTAACCTACAGTACTTATATACAACCCTAACCTGCAGTACTTATATACAGCCCTAACCTGCAGTACTTATATACAGCCCTAACCTGCAGTACTTATATACAACCCTAACCTGCAGTACTTATATACAGCCCTAACCTGCAGTACTTATATACAACCCTAAGCTGCAGTACTTATATACAACCCTAACCTGCAGTACTTATATACAACCCTAAGCTGCAGTACTTATATACAACCCTAACCTGCAGTACTTATATACAACCCTAAGCTGCAGTACTTATATACAACCCTAACCTGCAGTACTTATATACAACCCTAACCTACAGTACTTATATACAATCCTAACCTACAGTACTTATATACAACCCTAACCTACAGTACTTATATACAACCCTAAGCTGCAGTACTTATATACAACCCTAACCTGCAGTACTTATATACAACCCTAAGCTGCAGTACTTATATACAACCCTAACCTGCAGTACTTATATACAACCCTAACCTACAGTACTTATATACAACCCTAACCTGCAGTACTTATATACAACCCTAAGCTGCAGTACTTATATACAACCCTAACCTGCAGTACTTATATACAACCCTAACCTGCAGTACTTATATACAACCCTAACCTACAGTACTTATATACAACCCTAACCTACAGTACTTATATACAACCCTAACCTGCAGTACTTATATACAACCCTAACCTACAGTACTTATATACAACCCTAACCTACAGTACTTATATACAACCCTAACCTACAGTACTTATATACAACCCTAACCTACAGTACCTATATACAACCCTAACCTGCAGTACTTATATACAACCCTAACCTGCAGTACTTATATACAACCCTAAGCTGCAGTACTTATATACAACCCTAACCTACAGTACTTATATACAACCCTAACCTACAGTACTTATATACAACCCTAACCTGCAGTACTTATATACAGCCCTAAGCTGCAGTACTTATATACAACCCTAACCTACAGTACTTATATACAACCCTAACCTACAGTACTTATATACAACCCTAACCTACAGTACTTATATACAACCCTAACCTACAGTACTTATATACAACCCTAACCTGCAGTACTTATATACAACCCTAACCTGCAGTACTTATATACAGCCCTAAGCTGCAGTACTTATATACAACCCTAACCTACAGTACTTATATACAACCCTAACCTACAGTACTTATATACAACCCTAACCTACAGTACTTATATACAACCCTAACCTGCAGTACTTATATACAACCCTAAGCTGCAGTACTTATATACAACCCTAAGCTGCAGTACTTATATACAACCCTAACCTACAGTACTTATATACAACCCTAACCTACAGTACTTATATACAACCCTAACCTACAGTACTTATATACAACCCTAACCTGCAGTACTTATATACAACCCTAAGCTGCAGTACTTATATACAACCCTAAGCTGCAGTACTTATATACAACCCTAACCTACAGTACTTATATACAACCCTAACCTACAGTACTTATATACAACCCTAACCTGCAGTACTTATATACAACCCTAACCTGCAGTACTTATATACAGCCCTAAGCTGCAGTACTTATATACAACCCTAACCTACAGTACTTATATACAACCCTAACCTACAGTACTTATATACAACCCTAACCTACAGTACTTATATACAACCCTAACCTACAGTACTTATATACAACCCTAACCTACAGTACTTATATACAACCCTAACCTGCAGTACTTATATACAACCCTAAGCTGCAGTACTTATATACAACCCTAACCTGCAGTACTTATATACAACCCTAACCTGCAGTACTTATATACAGCCCTAAGCTGCAGTACTTATATACAACCCTAACCTACAGTACTTATATACAACCCTAACCTACAGTACTTATATACAACCCTAACCTACAGTACTTATATACAACCCTAACCTACAGTACTTATATACAACCCTAACCTACAGTACTTATATACAACCCTAACCTACAGTACTTATATACAATCCTAACCTACAGTACTTATATACAACCCTAACCTACAGTACTTATATACAACCCTAACCTGCAGTACTTATATACAACCCTAACCTACAGTACTTATATACAACCCTAACCTGCAGTACTTATATACAACCCTAACCTGCAGTACTTATATACAACCCTAACCTGCAGTACTTATATACAACCCTAACCTGCAGTACTTATATACAACCCTAACCTGCAGTACTTATATACAACCCTAACCTACAGTACTTATATACAACCCTAACCTACAGTACTTATATACAACCCTAACCTGCAGTACTTATATACAACCCTAACCTACAGTACTTATATACAACCCTAACCTACAGTACTTATATACAACCCTAACCTGCAGTACTTATATACAACCCTAACCTGCAGTACTTATATACAACCCTAACCTGCAGTACTTATATACAACCCTAACCTACAGTACTTATATACAACCCTAACCTACAGTACTTATATACAACCCTAACCTACAGTACTTATATACAACCCTAACCTGCAGTACTTATATACAACCCTAACCTACAGTACTTATATACAACCCTAACCTACAGTACTTATATACAACCCTAACCTACAGTACTTATATACAACCCTAACCTGCAGTACTTATATACAACCCTAACCTGCAGTACTTATATACAACCCTAACCTACAGTACTTATAGGGTTAGGGTTAGGATCCCCCCTAGCCTGATTTAGCCTGGTTCCTGTATGCTGTTAGCCTGGTTCCTGTATGCTGTTAGCCTGGTTCCTGTATGCTGTTAGCCTGGTTCCTGTATGCTGTTAGCCTGGTTCCTGTATGCTGTTAGCCTGGTTCCTGTATGCTGTTAGCCTGGTTTAGCCTGGTTCTTGTTAGCCTGGTTTAGCCTGGTTCTTGTTAGCCTGGTTTAGCCTGGTTCATGTTAGCCTGGTTCCTGTATGCTGTTAGCCTGGTTCCTGTATGCTGTTAGCCTGGTTCCTGTATGCTGTTAGCCTGGTTCCTGTATGCTGTTAGCCTGGTTCCTGTATGCTGTTAGCCTGGTTTAGCCTGTTTCCTGTATGCTGTTAGCCTGGTTTAGCCTGGTTTAGCCTGGTTCTTGTTAGCCTGGTTTAGCCTGGTTCATGTTAGCCTGGTTCATGTATGCTGTTAGCCTGGTTCCTGTATGCTGTTAGCCTGGTTCCTGTATGCTGTTAGCCTGGTTCCTGTATGCTGTTAGCCTGGTTTAGCCTGTTTCCTGTATGCTGTTAGCCTGGTTTAGCCTGGTTTAGCCTGGTTCTTGTTAGCCTGGTTTAGCCTGGTTCATGTTAGCCTGGTTCCTGTATGCTGTTAGCCTGGTTCCTGTATGCTGTTAGCCTGGTTCCTGTATGCTGTTAGCCTGGTTCCTGTATGCTGTTAGCCTGGTTCCTGTATGCTGTTAGCCTGGTTTAGCCTGTTTCCTGTATGCTGTTAGCCTGGTTCCTGTATGCTGTTAGCCTGGTTTAGCCTGTTTCCTGTATGCTGTTAGCCTGGTTTAGCCTGGTTCTTGTTAGCCTGGTTTAGCCTGGTTCTTGTTAGCCTGGTTTAGCCTGGTTCCTGTATGCTGTTAGCCTGGTTCCTGTATGCTGTTAGCCTGGTTCCTGTATGCTGTTAGCCTGGTTCCTGTATGCTGTTAGCCTGGTTTAGCCTGTTTCCTGTATGCTGTTAGCCTGGTTTAGCCTGGTTTAGCCTGGTTTAGCCTGGTTCCTGTTAGCCCGTTAACTCTGCTGTGTTGAACCCGTCTGACAGGTTCGGTCTGTTTAACCCATGGGCCGCTAGCTAGCCTGTTAGCAGCTAGCTCATATCAATACTGCTACTGTAGTCCATTACTGTAACAGTACACGTTATGTCACTATAGTAGTAATAATAATAATAATGTTATATATCATTCCTCCGCGGTACTCCTGTTGTGTAAATACTGCTGCTTGCTCTCCACCTGAATGTGGACTTGTGTTAAATAGTAATTATGCAATACGTGTTTGTGTTAGCTGTCAGTTAGCATGTTAGCTCACCTGGTTCTCATCGAAGCTGCCCCATGGCTCCGTGTTCCTGCTCTCGGACTCCGCAGACATGTTCCCCGCAGACAGAGCTCCGGTGCCCGCAGACAGAGCTCCGGTGCCCGGGTCAGAGAGAGTGGTCCCGGGTTAGCGAGAGTGATCAGAACCGGTGAAACTCTCCGGGTTTCTCTGTCTCTAAAGAATAACAAACAGACTCCGCCACCACATGACGTCACCGACGCCGAGGCGACGTGGGCTCAGAAGATCTCGCGATATTCTCTTGTTGCCACGTGAGCAGTATCTTTTTTCACAACATTAGAGGTTTCTCAATACTCTAATTGCCCCTCCTCGACTCCTCGGTCCTCCGGTAGTGACCCGGAAATGAATTTCAGCACGCCATGTTGAAGGACATCTCATTCTCTAAATGCACTTCGAGGACCGAGGATCGAGGAGGCTCTCTGGAGGAGCTCTAACAGAGGAGACACTAGCCTCATCCCAATACCCCTCCTCGACTCCTCCTTTCCCTCACTCGCTTCCCTTCCTTGCGTCTTAGCTCCGCCTCCGTAAGATGCGAGCGAGGGACACGAGGAGGTGACGCGGGGACAGAGGAGTCCTCAGGTATTCACTGGGATGTCCTCGTTCACTCAAACGTCACTCTAAAACGACGTCTGTTAATGAAGCCGTGTGCACAGCTGCCCCCGCTCACCGGGCTGGACGGAGACCCTTAGAACCGGCCCGTTGGTGGGTACATGTTGATTTAAATGAATGAATCTTTCTCTTGTCCGCCAGGAACTCGATGTGTGATGGCTGGTCCTGCTCTGAAACCCTACATGTCTGAGCACCCTCCATGAAACGCCAAGCTACCCCACAGCACCCCAACTTAAATCTCTGGCGCCGCCACTGATCCGGACTATTTGTGTGGGGGGGCCTCTCCAAAGGGGCTCTCCAAAGGGGGGGGGGCTCTCCAAAGGGCCTCTCCAAAGGGGGGGGGGCTCTCCAAAGCTCTCCAAAGCTCTCCAAAGTCCATTAGTGATGACAGCAGCCTCTGTCTGAGGGACATGTGTTCAAGACCACTTTATACTTACTTTGAATCATTCACAGGGCGGGTCATGAGACGACAACAGGTGCAGATGAGGACACACACACACACACACACACACACACACATATATATATTTATATACATATATAACATTTCAGAATCAAACAAGAGCACTCTCATAATAACACAATCAGAGACTGGATATACCCCCCCCCCTCCCTCTCAGGGGCGGAGTTTGACAAAGGATTACTCAAAAAGTACACAGTAAAAGTACTTGATTGTACTTGTGGTAGTAGTCTAACAAGTACTGAGTCCAACAGTATCACTGGTGTTCAGGACGCATCGCTACAGATCATTGTATTGGACTGAGTCCAACAGTATCACTGGTGTTCAGGACGCATCGCTACAGATCATTGTATTGGACTGAGTCCAACAGTATCACTGGTGTTCAGGATGCATCGCTAACCCTAACCCTAACCCTAACCCTAACCCTAACCCTAACCCTAACCCGTAAAGGCGCTTTACATCGCGCGCTCAAAATGAAGAACTGCGCATTTGAGGGACGGCTGAGTTCCCGCGGTGAGGAGCCATCAGTGTGTCCTCGGTTGGAGCTCTTCCAAAGAGCCTCCTCGGTGCGCATTTAGAGAAAATGAAATGAGAAATGAGAAATGAGAAACCTCTTCTGTTCAAGCCGCGGGATGTAGCTCAGTTCTCGCGAGACTTCCCCTCCCTGTGTTGTGTTGTTTTCTCTTGACGTAATAATCGTGACATTAGTGTAGCACCGGCTCTAACTGGAGATCTTCCTGTCTCTTACCGGAGATCTTCCTCTCTGACCGGCCTCCGGACCGCCGCGGAGACTTGATGACATCCAAGCCGAGAGTCCAGAGCAAAGTTTCCCGGTGAGTGTGACCGTGTGAGAGGAGCCTTATCCCCGCTGTTCTCTTCCGGAGGGTCGGCTAGCATAGTTAGCTCCCTGGGGCTAGCGGAGATAACGTTAGCTAAGTGTTAGCTTAGCTTCCGACGCGCAGTGACCTCGGATACTTTCTATCATCTACACAACTAACACTGACATACTCTATCATCTACACAACTAACACTGACATACTCTATCATCTACACAACTAACACTGACATACTCTATCATCTACACAACTAACACTGACATACTCTATCATCTACACAACTAACACTGACATACTCTATCATCTACACAACTAACACTGACATACTCTATCGTCTACACAACTAACACTGACATACTCTATCATCTACACAACTAACACTGACATACTCTATCATCTACACAACTAACACTGACATACTCTATCATCTACACAACTAACACTGACATACTCTATCATCTACACAACTAACACTGACATACTCTATCATCTACACAACTAACACTGACATACTCTATCATCTACACAACTAACACTGACATACTCTATCTTCTACACAACTAACACTGACATACTCTATCGTCTACACAACTAACACTGACATACTCTATCATCTACACAACTAACACTGACATACTCTATCATCTACACAACTAACACTGACATACTCTATCTTCTACACAACTAACACTGACATACTCTATCGTCTACACAACTAACACTGACATACTCTATCGTCTACACAACTAACACTGACATACTCTATCGTCTACACAACTAACACTGACATACTCTATCGTCTACACAACTAACACTGACATACTCTATCGTCTACACAACTAACACTGACATACTCTATCGTCTACACAACTAACACTGACATACTCTATCATCTACACAACTAACACTGACATACTCTATCATCTACACAACTAACACTGACATACTCTATCTTCTACACAACTAACACTGACATACTCTATCGTCTACACAACTAACACTGACATACTCTATCATCTACACAACTAACACTGACATACTCTATCGTCTACACAACTAACACTGACATACTCTTACTTAGATACTTTACCCCTTAAGTACAGTCTCCTAATCGCACTTAGATACTTTACCCCTTAAGTACAGTCTCCTAATCACACTTAAATACTTTACCCCTTAAGTACAGTCTCCTAATCACACTTAAATACTTTACCCTTAAGTACAGTCTCCTAATCGCACTTAGATACTTTACCCCTTAAGTACAGTCTCCTAATCACACTTAGATACTTTACCCCTTAAGTACAGTCTCCTAATCGCACTTAGATACTTTACCCCTTAAGTACAGTCTCCTAATCACACTTAAATACTTTACCCCTTAAGTACAGTCTCCTAATCACACTTAAATACTTGTACTCCTTAAGTACAGTCTCCTAATCACACTTAGATACTTTACCCCTCAAGTACAGTCTCCTAATCACACTTAAATACTTGTACTCCTTAAGTACAGTCTCCTAATCACACTTAGATACTTGTACTCCTTAAGTACAGTCTCCTAATCACACTTAAATACTTGTACTCCTTAAGTACAGTCTCCTAATCACACTTAGATACTTGTACTCCTTAAGTACAGTCTCCTAATCACACTTAAATACTTTACCCCTTAAGTACAGTCTCCTAATCACACTTAGATACTTGTACTCCTTAAGTACAGTCTCCTAATCACACTTAGATACTTTACCCCTCAAGTACAGTCTCCTAATCACACTTAGATACTTTACCCCTCAAGTACAGTCTCCTAATCACACTTAAATACTTGTACTCCTTAAGTACAGTATCCTAATCGCACTTAGATACTTTACCCCTTAAGTACAGTCTCCTAATCACACTTAGATACTTGTACTCCTTAAGTACAGTCTCCTAATCACACTTAGATACTTTACCCCTTAAGTACAGTATCCTAATCGCACTTAGATACTTTACCCCTTAAGTACAGTCTCCTAATCACACTTAGATACTTTACCCCTTAAGTACAGTCTCCTAATCACACTTAGATACTTTACCCCTTAAGTACAGTCTCCTAATCGCACTTAGATACTTTACCCCTTAAGTACAGTCTCCTAATCACACTTAAATACTTTACCCCTTAAGTACAGTCTCCTAATCACACTTAAATACTTTACCCCTTAAGTACAGTCTCCTAATCACACTTAGATACTTTACCCCTCAAGTACAGTCTCCTAATCACACTTAAATACTTGTACTCCTTAAGTACAGTCTCCTAATCACACTTAGATACTTGTACTCCTTAAGTACAGTCTCCTAATCACACTTAAATACTTGTACTCCTTAAGTACAGTCTCCTAATCACACTTAGATACTTGTACTCCTTAAGTACAGTCTCCTAATCACACTTAAATACTTTACCCCTTAAGTACAGTCTCCTAATCACACTTAGATACTTGTACTCCTTAAGTACAGTCTCCTAATCACACTTAGATACTTTACCCCTCAAGTACAGTCTCCTAATCACACTTAGATACTTTACCCCTCAAGTACAGTCTCCTAATCACACTTAAATACTTGTACTCCTTAAGTACAGTATCCTAATCGCACTTAGATACTTTACCCCTTAAGTACAGTCTCCTAATCACACTTAGATACTTGTACTCCTTAAGTACAGTCTCCTAATCACACTTAGATACTTTACCCCTTAAGTACAGTATCCTAATCGCACTTAGATACTTTACCCCTTAAGTACAGTCTCCTAATCACACTTAGATACTTTACCCCTTAAGTACAGTCTCCTAATCGCACTTAGATACTTGTACTCCTTAAGTACAGTCTCCTAATCACACTTAGATACTTTACCCCTCAAGTACAGTCTCCTAATCACACTTAGATACTTTACCCCTCAAGTACAGTCTCCTAATCACACTTAAATACTTTACCCCTTAAGTACAGTCTCCTAATCACACTTAGATACTTTACCCCTCAAGTACAGTCTCCTAATCACACTTAAATACTTTACCCCTTAAGTACAGTCTCCTAATCACACTTAGATACTTTACCCCTGAAGTACAGTCTCCTAATCACACTTAGATACTTGTACTCCTTAAGTACAGTCTCCTAATCACACTTAGATACTTTACCCCTCAAGTACAGTCTCCTAATCGCACTTAAATACTTTACCCCTGAAGTACAGTCTCCTAATCACACTTAAATACTTGTACCCCTCAAGTACAGTATCCTAATCACACTTAGATACTTGTACTCCTTAAGTACAGTCTCCTAATCACACTTAAATACTTTACCCCTTAAGTACAGTCTCCTAATCGCACTTAGATACTTTACCCCTTAAGTACAGTCTCCTAATCACACTTAAATACTTGTACTCCTTAAGTACAGTCTCCTAATCACACTTAAATACTTTACCCCTTAAGTACAGTCTCCTAATCGCACTTAAATACTTTACCCCTTAAGTACAGTCTCCTAATCACACTTAGATACTTGTACTCCTTAAGTACACACTTAGATACTTGTACTCCTTAAGTACAGTCTCCTAATCACACTTAGATACTTTACCCCTCAAGTACAGTCTCCTAATCGCACTTAGATACTTTACCCCTTAAGTACAGTCTCCTAATCACACTTAGATACTTGTACTCCTTAAGTACAGTCTCCTAATCACACTTAGATACTTTACCCCTCAAGTACAGTCTCCTAATCACACTTAAATACTTTACCCCTTAAGTACAGTCTCCTAATCACACTTAGATACTTGTACTCCTTAAGTACAGTCTCCTAATCACACTTAGATACTTTACCCCTCAAGTACAGTCTCCTCATCGCACTTAGATACTTTACCCCTTAAGTACAGTCTCCTAATCACACTTAAATACTTTACCCCTTAAGTACAGTATCCTAATCACACTTAGATACTTGTACTCCTTAAGTACAGTCTCCTAATCGCACTTAGATACTTTACCCCTTAAGTACAGTCTCCTAATCACACTTAAATACTTGTACTCCTTAAGTACAGTCTCCTAATCACACTTAAATACTTGTACTCCTTAAGTACAGTCTCCTAATCACACTTAGATACTTGTACTCCTTAAGTACAGTCTCCTAATCGCACTTAGATACTTTACCCCTTAAGTACAGTCTCCTAATCGCACTTAAATACTTTACCCCTTAAGTACAGTATCCTAATCACACTTAAATACTTGTACTCCTTAAGTACAGTCTCCTAATCACACTTAGATACTTGTACTCCTTAAGTACAGTCTCCTAATCACACTTAAATACTTGTACTCCTTAAGTACAGTCTCCTAATCACACTTAAATACTTGTACTCCTTAAGTACAGTCTCCTAATCACACTTAGATACTTGTACTCCTTAAGTACAGTCTCCTAATCGCACTTAGATACTTTACCCCTTAAGTACAGTCTCCTAATCGCACTTAGATACTTTACCCCTTAAGTACAGTCTCCTAATCACACTTAAATACTTGTACTCCTTAAGTACAGTCTCCTAATCACACTTAAATACTTTACTCCTTAAGTACAGTCTCCTAATCACACTTAAATACTTGTACCCCTCAAGTACAGTCTCATAATCACACTTAAATACTTGTACCCCTCAAGTACAGTCTCCTAATCACACTTAGATACTTGTACTCCTTAAGTACAGTCTCCTAATCACACTTAAATACTTTACCCCTTAAGTACAGTCTCCTAATCGCACTTAGATACTTGTATTCCTTAAGTACAGTCTCATAATCACACTTAAATACTTTACCCCTTAAGTACAGTCTCCTAATCGCACTTAGATACTTGTATTCCTTAAGTACAGTCTCCTAATCACACTTAGATACTTTACCCCTTAAGTACAGTCTCCTAATCGCACTTAGATACTTTACCCCTTAAGTACAGTCTCCTAATCACACTTAAATACTTGTACTCCTTAAGTACAGTCTCCTAATCGCACTTAGATACTTGTACTCCTTAAGTACAGTCTCCTAATCGCACTTAGATACTTTACCCCTCAAGTACAGTCTCCTAATCGCACTTAAATACTTGTACTTGAGTGCATTCTCCTAATCACACTTCTGTTAGCTTCACCTGAGCTGCTGTTAGCTTCACCTGAGCTGCTGTTAGCTTCTGTTAGCTTCACCTGAGCTGCTGTTAGCTTCACCTGAGCTGCTGTTAGCTTCTGTTAGCTTCACCTGAGCTGCTGTTAGCTTCTGTTAGCTTCACCTGAGCTTCTGTTAGCTTCACCTGAGCTTCTGTTAGCTTCACCTGAGCTTCTGTTAGCTTCACCTGAGCTGCTGTTAGCTTCACCTGAGCTTCTGTTAGCTTCACCTGAGCTTCTGTTAGCTTCACCTGAGCTTCTGTTAGCTTCACCTGAGCTTCTGTTAGCTTCACCTCAGCTTCTGTTAGCTTCACCTGAGCTTCTGTTAGCTTCACCTGAGCTGCTGTTAGCTTCACCTGAGCTTCTGTTAGCTTCACCTGAGCTGCTGTTAGCTTCACCTGAGCTGCTGTTAGCTGCTGTTAGCTTCACCTGAGCTGCTGTTAGCTTCACCTGAGCTGCTGTTAGCTTCACCTGAGCTGCTGTTAGCTGCTGTTAGCTTCACCTGAGCTTCTGTTAGCTTCACCTGAGCTTCTGTTAGCTTCACCTGAGCTTCTGTTAGCTTCACCTGAGCTGCTGTTAGCTGCTGTTAGCTTCACCTGAGCTGCTGTTAGCTTCACCTGAGCTGCTGTTAGCTTCACCTGAGCTGCTGTTAGCTTCACCTCAGCTTCTGTTAGCTTCACCTGAGCTGCTGTTAGCTGCTGTTAGCTTCACCTGAGCTGCTGTTAGCTTCACCTGAGCTGCTGTTAGCTTCACCTGAGCTGCTGTTAGCTTCACCTGAGCTGCTGTTAGCTTCACCTGAGCTGCTGTTAGCTTCACCTGAGCTGCTGTTAGCTTCACCTGAGCTGCTGTTAGCTTCACCTGAGCTGCTGTTAGCTTCACCTCAGCCTCTGTTAGCTTCACCTGAGCTGCTGTTAGCTTCACCTGAGCTGCTGTTAGCTTCACCTGAGCTTCTGTTAGCTTCACCTGAGCTGCTGTTAGCTTCACCTGAGCTGCTGTTAGCTTCTGTTAGCTTCACCTGAGTTTCTGTTAGCTTCACCTGAGCTGCTGTTAGCTTCACCTGAGCTTCTGTTAGCTTCACCTGAGCTGCTGTTAGCTTCACCTGAGCTGCTGTTAGCTGCTGTTAGCTTCACCTGAGCTGCTGTTAGCTTCACCTGAGCTGCTGTTAGCTTCACCTGAGCTGCTGTTAGCTTCACCTGAGCTGCTGTTAGCTTCACCTGAGCTGCTGTTAGCTTCACCTGAGCTGCTGTTAGCTTCACCTCAGCCTTGTTAGCTTCACCTGAGCTGCTGTTAGCTTCACCTGAGCTGCTGTTAGCTTCACCTGAGCTTCTGTTAGCTTCACCTGAGCTGCTGTTAGCTTCACCTGAGCTGCTGTTAGCTTCTGTTAGCTTCACCTGAGTTTCTGTTAGCTTCACCTGAGCTGCTGTTAGCTTCACCTGAGCTTCTGTTAGCTTCACCTGAGCTGCTGTTAGCTTCACCTGAGCTGCTGTTAGCTGCTGTTAGCTTCACCTGAGCTGCTGTTAGCTTCACCTGAGCTGCTGTTAGCTTCACCTGAGCTGCTGTTAGCTTCACCTGAGCTGCTGTTAGCTTCACCTGAGCTGCTGTTAGCTTCACCTGAGCTGCTGTTAGCTTCACCTGAGCTTCCCTCTCCCCAACAGAGAACAGAGTCTCAGCCCGGGCCGTCAGCTGTTCCCTGCTGATATAAATGCTGTGTGTGAGAGATAATAACAGTGTGTGTTTCCTCACCCTCACCGCAGCAGATCCCCCCTGTGGCTCAGTGGTCTGTGTCCTCACTGGGCTCAGTGGTCTGTGCCCTCACTGGGCTCAGTGGTCTGTGTCCTCACTGGGCTCAGTGGTCTGTGCCCTCACTGGGCTCAGTGGTCTGTGCCCTCACTGGGCTCAGTGGTCTGTGCCCTCACTGGGCTCAGTGGTCTGTGCCCTCACTGGGCTCAGTGGTCTGTGACCTCACTGGGACCAGTGGTCTGTGCCCTCACTGGGACCAGTGGTCTGTGACCTCACTGGGCTCAGTGGTCTGTGACCTCACTGGGACCAGTGGTCTGTGCCCTCACTGGGCCACAGGTCTCCAGCTGGGCTCAGTGGTTCATGATGAGATCAGAGGAGAGAGGAAGGGCTTTGTTGATCCAATGGGTGTTCACGTTGCAGCAGCATCAAGGCATTGAACATTGGAGAAATTAAATGAATGAACAATCCACGATGTGAACGTCTCAAAGAGCATTAAAACATGAAGGATGGAATATTAGACTGGTATACATGTGGGGGTTCAGGCAGGACCAATCACATCGCAGCCTACAGGGCGTTACTATAACTCCTCTACAGACACTTTGTCATGATTCATACGTGGATCCTCTGGACTCTGGCCAGGCTGTAAACAGCAGGGGGTCAGAGGTCAGCTGGCCAGGCTGTAAACAGCAGGGGGTCAGAGGTCAGCTGGCCAGGCTGTAAACAGCAGGGGGTCAGAGGTCAGCTGGCCAGGCTGTAAACAGCAGGGGGTCAGAGGTCAGCTGGCCAGGCTGTAAACAGCAGGGGGTCAGCTGTCTCTTATCAGCTGACTGTTGACAGCTGATAGAGAACGCCCAGGCTACGCCCGATGTCATGTGACGCATCGCAGCATCACTTAAAGAGGCCCCCTTCTCCCCCATGTGTTATATTTGCAGTGCATGTCAATGGTCTGCAGAGGCATCTGAACTCCAGCTTCCTGTATCTTTAGCGTTAGCATTGCTAACACCGGGGTCACCGCAGAAACAGGAAGTCCCCCCTTCAGAGTGACGGTCCCAGGTGAACCCTGCCGTGTTCTCTTCAGTAGGGATGCACGATACTGCTGTTTTGAAACCGATACCGATAACTTCCTGCTTCTCAAGACCGATAATAATATAAATATATATCTATAGATATGAAAGGTCCCTGTAGTCTTTGCACACCTGGTGGTGAAAAGAGACGAGTGGTGAGCATCGCTGCTGTGAACAAAGCAGAGAGCAGTCTGACTTCGCTTTCCCAAAAGCCTCGTGGATCGGCCAAAGCCCGGTGCCTTCGCAGCCGTCCCTTATACGTGCCGTCTCTTTGCGTCAGCGAGCCGTCCCTTATACGTGCCGTCTCTTTGCGTCAGCGAGCCGTCCCTTATACGTGCCGTCTCTTTGCGTCAGCGAGCCGTCCCTTATACGTGCCGTCTCTTTGCGTCAGCGAGCCGTCCCTTATACGTGCCGTCTCTTTGCGTCAGCGAGCCGTCCCTTATACGTGCCGTCTCTTTGCGTCAGCGAGCCGTCCCTTATACGTGCCGTCTCTTTGCGTCAGCGAGCCGTCCCTTATACGTGCCGTCTCTTTGCGTCAGCGAGCCGTCCCTTATACGTGCCGTCTCTTTGCGTCAGCGAGCCGTCCCTTATACGTGCCGTCTCTTTGCGTCAGCGAGCCGTCCCTTATACGTGCCGTCTCTTTGCGTCAGCGAGCCGTCCCTTATACGTGCCGTCTCTTTGCGTCAGCGAGCCGTCCCTTATACATGCCGTCTCTTTGCGTCAGCGAGCCGTCCCTTATACGTGCCGTCTCTTTGCGTCAGCGAGCCGTCCCTTATACGTGCCGTCTCTTTGCTTCAGCGAGCCGTCCCTTATACGTGCCGTCTCTTTGCGTCAGCGAGCCGTCCCTTATACGTGCCGTCTCTTTGCGTCAGCGAGCCGTCCCTTATACGTGCCGTCTCTTTGCGTCAGCGAGCCGTCCCTTATACGTGCCGTCTCTTTGCGTCAGCGAGCCGTCCCTTATACGTGCCGTCTCTTTGCGTCAGCGAGCCGTCCCTTATACGTGCCGTCTCTTTGCGTCAGCGAGCCGTCCCTTATACGTGCCGTCTCTTTGCGTCAGCGAGCCGTCCCTTATACGTGCCGTCTCTTTGCGTCAGCGAGCCGTCCCTTATACGTGCCGTCTCTTTGCGTCAGCGAGCCGTCCCTTATACGTGCCGTCTCTTTGCGTCAGCGAGCCGTCCCTTATACGTGCCGTCTCTTTGCGTCAGCGAGCCGTCCCTTATACGTGCCGTCTCTTTGCGTCAGCGAGCCGTCCCTTATACGTGCCGTCTCTTTGCGTCAGCGAGCCGTCCCTTATACGTGCCGTCTCTTTGCGTCAGCGAGCCGTCCCTTATACGTGCCGTCTCTTTGCGTCAGCGAGCCGTCCCTTATACGTGCCGTCTCTTTGCGTCAGCGAGCCGTCCCTTATACGTGCCGTCTCTTTGCGTCAGCGAGCCGTCCCTTATACGTGCCGTCTCTTTGCGTCAGCGAGCCGTCCCTTATACGTGCCGTCTCTTTGCGTCAGCGAGCCGTCCCTTATACGTGCCGTCTCTTTGCGTCAGCGAGCCGTCCCTTATACGTGCCGTCTCTTTGCGTCAGCGAGCCGTCCCTTATACGTGCCGTCTCTTTGCGTCAGCGAGCCGTCCCTTATACGTGCCGTCTCTTTGCGTCAGCGAGCCGTCCCTTATACGTGCCGTCTCTTTGCGTCAGCGAGCCGTCCCTTATACGTGCCGTCTCTTTGCGTCAGCGAGCCGTCCCTTATACGTGCCGTCTCTTTGCGTCAGCGAGCCGTCCCTTATACGTGCCGTCTCTTTGCGTCAGCGAGCCGTCCCTTATACGTGCCGTCTCTTTGCGTCAGCGAGCCGTCCCTTATACGTGCCGTCTCTTTGCGTCAGCGAGCCGTCCCTTATACGTGCCGTCTCTTTGCGTCAGCGAGCCGTCCCTTATACGTGCCGTCTCTTTGCGTCAGCGAGCCGTCCCTTATACGTGCCGTCTCTTTGCGTCAGCGAGCCGTCCCTTATACGTGCCGTCTCTTTGCGTCAGCGAGCCGTCCCTTATACGTGCCGTCTCTTTGCGTCAGCGAGCCGTCCCTTATACGTGCCGTCTCTTTGCGTCAGCGAGCCGTCCCTTATACGTGCCGTCTCTTTGCGTCAGCGAGCCGTCCCTTATACGTGCCGTCTCTTTGCGTCAGCGAGCCGTCCCTTATACGTGCCGTCTCTTTGCGTCAGCGAGCCGTCCCTTATACGTGCCGTCTCTTTGCGTCAGCGAGCCGTCCCTTATACGTGCCGTCTCTTTGCGTCAGCGAGCCGTCCCTTATACGTGCCGTCTCTTTGCGTCAGCGAGCCGTCCCTTATACGTGCCGTCTCTTTTGCGTCAGCGAGCCGTCCCTTATACGTGCCGTCTCTTTGCGTCAGCGAGCCGTCCCTTATACGTGCCGTCTCTTTGCGTCAGCGAGCCGTCCCTTATACGTGCCGTCTCTTTGCGTCAGCGAGCCGTCCCTTATACGTGCCGTCTCTTTGCGTCAGCGAGCCGTCCCTTATACATGCCGTCTCTTTGCGTCAGCGAGCCGTCCCTTATACGTGCCGTCTCTTTGCGTCAGCGAGCCGTCCCTTATACGTGCCGTCTCTTTGCGTCAGCGAGCCGTCCCTTATACATGCCGTCTCTTTGCGTCAGCGAGCCGTCCCTTATACGTGCCGTCTCTTTGCGTCAGCGAGCCGTCCCTTATACGTGCCGTCTCTTTGCAGTTGTAAATGTCTTAAGTGTAATTTGGCTCGGCTTCCTATTTATGGCCATGCTTTTATTTTGAAGGAGAGGTAGCGCTGTTGACAGGAAGTTGTTGCTATGGAAACAATGTGACGGAGATTAATGGAGAAAAGTCACATCTCCATATGAAGACGGAGAAAGTAAACGATGACGTTGACGGTTCAGTGTTGGCACCCCGAAGAGGCGCACGCTCTGACGCTGGAGATTTCGATAAGTTCAATTTGACAACAAAACGAAAGTCCGAATAACGAAATGTAAACGCAGACCGCTCTCCAGCGGACGGATATTCGGGACAGCCCTACTGACAGGTGTGCTTCTTGCTCTCAGGATGGCGGGGCTGCAGCAGGCGCAGGATCAGCTGCAGGAAGCCATCGGGGGGGTGAGGAGAGCTGAGCAGCAGCTGAGAGAGAGCAGCCAACAGGTGAGACACACACACACACACTCACACACACACACACACACACACACACACACACAGACACACACACACACACAGACATAAAGAGAGAGAGCAGCCAACAGGTGAGACACACACACACACACACACACACACACAAAGAGAGAGAGCAGGTGACACACACACACACACACACAGACACAGACACACACACACACAGACATAAAGAGAGAGAGCAGCCAACAGGTGAGACACACACACACACACTCACACACACACACACACACACACACACACACACACACACACACACACACATAAAGAGAGAGAGAGCAGCCAACAGGTGAGACACACACACACACACCACACACACACACACACACACACTGAACCTACGTTTGGCTCGGATGCGTCTCTACATGGAACCTAATTGGCGTAACGCCGGGTTGCTCAGTCACGTGGTCACATCTTGTGCTGCTCGTACGTCAGAGGCGTCCATGGGAAGTTCCCTCTGAAAGAGGGAACTTCCCATGGACGCCTCTGACGTCCCAAGGACGCCTACTCACTTCCTCCAGAGGAAGTGAGTAGATGGGAAGTTCCCTCTGAAAGAGGAAGTGAGTAGATGGGAAGTTCCCTCTGAAAGAGGAAGTGAGTAGATGGGAAGTTCCCTCTGAAAGAGGAAGTGAGTAGATGGGAAGTTCCCTCTGAAAGAGGAAGTGAGTAGATGGGAAGTTCCCTCTGAAAGAGGAAGTGAGTAGATGGGAAGTTCCCTCTGAAAGAGGAAGTGAGTAGATGGGAAGTTCCCTCTGAAAGAGGAAGTGAGTAGATGGGAAGTTCCCTCTGAAAGAGGAAGTGAGTAGATGGGAAGTTCCCTCTGAAAGAGGAAGTGAGTAGATGGGAAGTTCCCTCTGAAAGAGGAAGTGAGTAGATGGGAAGTTCCCTCTGAAAGAGGAAGTGAGTAGATGGGAAGTTCCCTCTGAAAGAGGAAGTGAGTAGATGGGAAGTTCCCTCTGAAAGAGGAAGTGAGTAGATGGGAAGTTCCCTCTGAAAGAGTGAAGTTCCCTCTGAAAGGGGAAGTGAGTAGATGGGAAGTTCCCTCTGAAAGAGGAAGTGAGTAGATGGGAAGTTCCCTCTGAAAGAGGAAGTGAGTAGATGGGAAGTTCCCTCTGAAAGAGGAAGTGAGTAGATGGGAAGTTCCCTCTGAAAGAGGAAGTGAGTAGATGGGAAGTTCCCTCTGAAAGAGGAAGTGAGTAGATGGGAAGTTCCCTCTGAAAGAGGAAGTGAGTAGATGGGAAGTTCCCTCTGAAAGAGGAAGTGAGTAGATGGGAAGTTCCCTCTGAAAGAGGAAGTGAGTAGATGGGAAGTTCCCTCTGAAAGAGGAAGTGAGTAGATGGGAAGTTCCCTCTGAAAGAGGAAGTGAGTAGATGGGAAGTTCCCTCTGAAAGAGGAAGTGAGTAGATGGGAAGTTCCCTCTGAAAGAGGAAGTGAGTAGATGGGAAGTTCCCTCTGAAAGAGGAAGTGAGTCAGATTTTCAAAAGGGCATAATCCCCGCATCTTTCCACACAAAGTTGAGAGAAAAAAGTTAACTCGCCTTGACGTGAAGTGATGAAGATGAAGATGATGAAGATGAAGAGGCGACGTCATCATCTCGCGCATCACAGAAGGTAAACGACGCCGTGGAGTGAACGTGTGGAGCTCACGCGAGAGAGAGAACTCCAAGATGAACACATGGAATCCCTCTCATTCACCGACCAACGTCTCCGCTACAGACCGCGCGCAGCGGCCCGATGGCTCGCGCGGGGAGCTGCTCTGCACCCCGTGCGCCTTGTTGGAGCACAAGAGGAGATCCACGGTGCCGCTTCCATTCATTCAAACATTCAAACTGCTTTCTGCTGCCGCGACGAGAAGCCAAACGGCTCGCGGTCACCGAGGCGTCGACCTCCAGAACCTTTAGAGGCTGCAAGGAGCGAGGAGAGACGCCTAGGAGGCTGCGAGGAGAGACGCCTACGAGGCTGCAAGGAGCGAGGAGAGACGCCTAGGAGGCTGCAAGGAGCGAGGAGAGATGCCTACGAGGCTGCAAGGAGCGAGGAGAGACGCCTAGGAGGCTGCAAGGAGCGAGGAGAGACGCCTAGGAGGCTGCAAGGAGCGAGGAGAGACGCCTACGAGGCTGAGGCTGGTCAGATACTGTGTAAAGTGTAAAACAGTGAGTGTGTGTGTGTGTGTGTGTGTGTGTGTGTGTGTGTGGTGTGTGTGTGTGTGTGTGTGTGTGTGGTGTGTGTGTGTGTGTGTGTGT
>CM070497.1:40492788-40495288 GCA_036324585.1 Champsocephalus esox
ATCACCGCCAAGAAGCAGGTGGGTTATTAACCAATACAAATACCCTCACAGTGACGAGGACAGACAGGTGCTGACGTGTGTGTGTGTGTGTGTGTGTGTGTGTGTGTGTGTGTGTGTGTGGTGTGCGTGTGTGTGTCAGAAGGTGGAGAGAGGCAGCGCTCCCATTGGCTGTCTGCCTCAGGATTGGCTGATGTCTGAGCCCAGTGAGACTCAGGGAAAGAGTTGTTTATATTGACCCGATCGAGATGGGCCGCCATATTAACGCCGTACGGCAACCCAACTAGGACACTTGACCCAACTAGGACACTTGACCCAGCTAGGACCTTGACCCAGCTAGGACACTTGACCCAACTAGGACACTTGACCCACTAGGACACTTGACCCAGCGAGGACACTTGACCCAGCGAGGACACTTGACCCACGAGGACACTTGACCCAGCGAGGACACTTGACCCAGCGAGGACACTTGACCCAGCTAGGACACTTGACCCAGCGAGGACACTTGACCCAGCGAGGACACTTGACCCAGCGAGGACACTTGACCCAGCGAGGACACTTGACCCAGCGAGGACACTTGACCACGAGGACACTTGACCCAGCGAGGACACTTGACCCAGCGAGGACACTTGACCCAGCGAGGACACTTGACCCAGCGAGGACACTTGACCCAGCGAGGACACTTGACCCAACTAGGACACTTGACCCAGCGAGGGACACTTGACCCAGCGAGGACACTTGACCCAGCGAGGGACACTTGACCAGCGAGGACACTTGAACCCAGCGAGACACTTGACCAGCGAGGACACTTGACCCAGCGAGGACACTTGACCCAGCGAGGACACTTGACCCAGCTAGGACACTTGACCCAGCGAGGACACTTGACCCAGCGAGGACACTTGACCCAGCGAGGACACTTGACCCAGCGAGGACACTTGACCCAACTAGGACACTTGACCAGCGAGGACACTTGACCCAGCGAGGACACTTGACCAGCGAGGACACTTGACCCAGCGAGGACACTTGACCCAGCGAGGGACACTTGACTCCAGCGAGGACACTTGACCCAGCGAGGACACTTGACCCAGCGAGGACACTTGACCAGCGAGGACACTTGACCCAGCGAGGACACTTGACCCAGCGAGGACACTTGACCCAACTAGGACACTTGACCCAACTAGGACACTTGACCAGCGAGGACACTTGACCCAGCGAGGACACTTGACCCAACTAGGACACTTGACCCAACTAGGACACTTGACCCAGCGAGGACACTTGACCCAGCGAGGACACTTGACCCACGAGGACACTTGACCAGCGAGGACACTTGACCCAGCGAGGACACTTGACCCGCGAGGACACTTGACCCGCGAGGACACTTGACCCAACTAGGACACTTGACCCAGCGAGGACACTTGACCCAGCTAGGACACTTGACCCAGCGAGGACACTTGACCCAGCTCAAACAGGTAGGTCATTGTGATCCAACACCTGCTCGTATTGGGTCTACTGTAACTGCGAATGGCCTTCATTTGATTTCTCGTAAAATGAAGGTTTGTGTGCTTTGAGACGTTTATGACTCGCGCACATCGGGCAGCCGTCTAGCCGTCAAGTGTCCTGTTGGAGTGGTCCAATATGACAGACCGCAGATAGGGCAGGGACGCTCCCGATTACACCATGTAATAACCACTTCCTGTGTGCGTCAGACTTCCTGTCCCGCCCCCCCCTGACTTCCTGCTTGGCTTGGAGGCGTGGCTTCTGCAGAGGCAGCGCTCCGACAGCAGCTGCTCCTCCTTCTGCATCGAGGACGTGGACCAATCAGAGCTCAGCAGGGAGGAGGAGGAGGAGGAGGAGCTTAGCAGCTGGCTCATCACCCCCCCTGCCCCCCCCTGAAGAAACCGTCCGAGGGTGAGCGATGGCTCTCCGTGTTGAAGCCGTTCCAGGAGGGCTGGGTGGCCTCTGATTGGCTGCTGGAGTCTAGCCCCGCCCCCTCTGACTGCACCTCCTGCTGCCAGTCCTCCAGCCCCCCCCTCGAGATCGAGAACCTGGGGAGTCTCCGGTGCCTGAAGACCCCCCCTAGTGTGGCTCCTCCCCTAGTGTGGCCCCTCCCCCAATGTGGCCCCCTCCCCCCTCACTGGAGGCGTGGCTTCAACAGGCCCCTCCCCCCTCCCAGTCCTCCTGCAGAGCTAATGAAGTCTGCGCCTCCTTCTCCTCCTGCGTCTGCGAGGAGAACTGTGGGGGAGCGGCTCTCAGCCAATGGCTGCTGAGGAAGGAGGGACGGGACAAGAACGGCAAGAAGGCCCCGCCCACTAGCCAGGAGGCCCCGCCCACTAGCCAGGAGGCCCCGCCCACTAGCCAGGAGGCCCCGCCCACTAGCCAGGAGGCCCCCGCCCACTGAGAAGGAGGCTCCGCCCAGTGAGAAGGAGGCTCCGCCCACTCAGAAGAAGGCCCCCCCCACCCCTGCAGCACCAGCAGCAGGAGCAGAAGGTGAACTGAAGGTTTA
>CM070497.1:40500288-40504808 GCA_036324585.1 Champsocephalus esox
TCACTCTCCTCTCACTCTCACACTCTCTCTCTCACACTCTCTCACACTCTCTCTCACTCTCTCACTCTCACCTCTACTCTCTCTCACTCTCTCTCACTCTCACACTCTCTCACTCTCACTCTCTCTACTCTCTCTCACACTCTCTCACTCTCACACTCTCTCACTCTCACACTCTCTCACTCTCTCACACTCTCTCACTCTCTCACACTCTACTCTCTCTCTCTCACTCTCTCACACTCTCTCACACTCTCTACTCTCTCTCTCACACTCTCTCACTCTCTCTCACACTCTCTCTCACTCTCTCACTCTCTCTCACTCTCTCTCACTCTCTCACTCACACTCTCACACTCTCACACTCTCTCACACTCATACTCTCACACTCTCTCTCTCACACTCTCTATCACTCTCCCACTCTCTCACTCTCACACTCTCTCACTCTCTCACACTCTCACACTCTCTCTCACACTCTCTCTCTCTCACACTCACACTCTCTCTCACTCTCTCACACTCTTACTCTCTCTCTCTCACACTCTCTCACTCTCTCACTCTCTCACACTCTCACACTCACACTCTCTCTCACACTCACACTCTCTCTCTCACACTCTCTCACTCTCTCTCACTCTCACACTCCTACTCTCTCTCTCACACTCTCTCTCACACTCACTCTCTCACACTCACACTCTCTCTCACACTCACTCTCTCTCTCTCACACTCTCTCTCACTCTCACACTCTCTCACTCTCCACTCTTACTCTCTCTCTCACACTCTCTCTCTCTCACACTCTCTCACTCTCACACTCTCTACTCTCTCTCTCACTCTCTCTCTCACACTCTCTCACACTCTCTCACACTCACACTCACTCTCACACTCTCACACTCTTACTCTCTCTCTCACACTCTCTCTCTCTCACACTCCTCTCTCACACTCACACTCTCTCTCACACTCACACTCTCTCTCACTCTCACACTCTTACTCTCACTCTCTCACTCTCGGGCTGAAGTGGAATAGTCCGTTTCTCTCAGGACCTTCCTCACGGAGTGGAAGGACCCGGAAGCTCCTCAGTGGCAGCCATGATAAGAGCTGGTTCTCTAGATGATAGGAAAGGAGTTTCAAGCTTCCTTTATAAGCCTCCTTTAGCTTAGGAAACACTGGACCTCCCTCACCGAAAGGAAGGAAAACGTGCTTTCCCACACGCAACAAAAAACAAGAAACAAACATCACTACTAAACAATACACAGCAAATATCCCAAACATAACCAAATGAAACAAACATTAACAAAACACACTCCACAAACATACCACCACCCACAAAACAAACAAAAACACACCAACGCGACAACACAAATCAAACAAACAAAATAAAAACAGACTAAAAACTAAAACAAACAAGACATATCAACAAAACATCACTAATCATACAACAGACACAAAAAATACTACAAAAAACGGAAAATACCATAAAAAACATACAAACCAAAGAGAAAAAACAAATAAATATATATACAAACAAAGTAATTATTCTTTACAAAAATTACCACAAATTACAAAAACTACCAAAACATAGCACAAAAACTAAAATAAAATACCAAACAACAAAAGACACAAACTAAACACAAAACAAAACAAAACAACAAAAAACAAAACAAAAAAAAACAACAAAACAAAACAACAACAAAACAAAACAAAAAACAAAAAACAAAACACAAAACAAAACAAAAAAAAACAAAAAAAAACACACACAAACAACAACAAAAACACAAACAAAAACAAACCCACAAACAAAAACAAAACACAAACACAAAAACCCCAAACCCAAAAAAAACAAAACCACAACCAACCCACAACCCCAAAAACCACCAACCAACAACCCAAACAACAACCCCACCCAACACAAACAACACCAAACAACACCACCCCCCACACCCCAACACCCCCCACACCCCCCCACACACCCCACCCACACCCCCCACCCAACCACCCCCCCACCCACACACCCACCCCCACCCCCCCACACACCCCCCACCCCCCCCACACCCCCCCCACACACCCCACACCCCCCCCACACCCCCCCCACACCCCCACCCCACACCCCACCCCCCCCCCACCCCCCCACCCCACCACCCCACCCCACCCCCCCCACCCCACACACACACACCCCCCCCCCCCCCACACCACACCCCCCCCACCCCCCCCCACACACACCCCACACCCCCCCCCACCCCACACACCCCACCCCCCCCCCACACCCCCCCACACACACTCACCCCACACCCCACACACCCCACCCCCCCCCCACACCCCACACACCCCACCACACACACGCACACCCCACACCCCACACGCCACACACCCCCACACCACCCCACACCCCACCCCACACACACACCACACCCCACACACCACCCCACACCCCACCCCACCCCACCCCTCCCCACCCCTCCCCCCCACCCCCCCCACCCCACCCCACCCCACCCCCACCCCCCCCCCACCCCACCCCCCCCCCCCACTCACGCACCCACCCCACGCACCCCACACACACCGCACCCCACACCACCCCCCCCCTCCCCACACCCCCCCCCACCCCACCACCCCACCCCACACCCCACGCACCACCCACCCCACACACACCCCCCCCCCCCACACCCCCCCACACCCCCCCACCCCCCCCCCACCACCCACACCCACCCCCCCCCCACCCCCCCCCACCCCACCCCCCCCACCACCACACCCCCCCCCACACCACACACACACACCCCACCCCACCCACCCCACACACCCCACACACCCCCCCCCCCACACCCCCCCCACACCCCCCCACCCCCCCCCACACACACACCCCACCCCACACCCCACACCCCCCACCCACACACCCCACACCCCCCCCCACCCCACACCCACACCCCCACCACCCCCCCCACCCCCCACACCCCCACCCCCACACCACCCCACCCCACCCCCCCCCCCCCACACACACACCACCCCCCACCCCACCCCACCCCCCCACCACACACACCCACCCCCCCCACCCCCCCCCCACACCCCCCCCCCACCCCACACCCCCCCACACACCCCACACCCCCCCCACACACACCCCCCCCCACACCCCCACACCCCCCACCCCACACCCCCCCACACCCCACCCCACCCCCCACACACACACCCCCCCCACACCCCCCCCCACCCCACCCACCCCCCCCCACCACCCCCCCCCACCCCCCCCCACCCCACCCCCCCACCCACACACCCCACCCCCCCCACACCCCACCCCCCCACACCCCACACACACACCCCCCACCCCACACACACCCCACACACCCCCCCACACACACCCCCCCACCCCACCCACCCCCCACCCCACCCCCCCCCACACCCCACCCCACCCCACCCACCCCACCCCACCCACCCCACACACCCCCCCACACACACACCCCCACCCCCCCCCCACCCCCCCACACCCCACACACACCCCACACCACCCCACCCCCCACCCACCCCCACACACACCCCACCCCCCACCCCCCCCCCACCCCCCCCCCACACACACACCCCACCCCCCCCCCACCCCACACCCCACCCCCCCCCCACCCACCACCCCACCCCACACCCCACCCACACACCCCCCCCACCCCCCACACCCCACACCACCCCCCCCACCCCCCCCCACCCCCCACCCCACCCCCCACACCCCCCCCCACCACCCCACACCACCCCACCCCCCCCCCACACCCCCCCCCCACACCCCCCACCCCCACCCCCACCCCCCACCCACCCCCCCCCACCCCCACCCCCCCACCCCCCCCCCACCCCCCCCCACCACCCCCCCACCCCCCCACCCCCCACCCCCCACACCCCACACCCCCCACCCCCACCCCACCCCCCCCACCCCACCCCCCCACCCCCCCCCACACCCCCCCCACCCCACCCCCCCACCCCCCCCACCCCCACCACCCCCCCCACACCCCACACCCCCCCACCCCCCAACCCCCCACCCCCCCCACACCCCCCCCCACCCCCCCCCACACCACCACCCCCCCCCCACACCCCCCCACACACACCCCACCCCCCCCCCACCACCACACCACCCCACCCCACCACCCCCCCCCACACCCCCCCCCCACCACCCCCCCCACCACCCACACCCCCCCCCCCCCCCACCCCCCCCCACCCCACCCCCCCCCCACCCCCCCCCCACCCCCCCCACCACCCCACACCCCACCCACCCCACCCCCCCCCCACCCCACACCCCACCACCCCCCCCCCACCCCACCCCCCCCCCACACCCCACCCCACCCCACCCCCCCCCCACCCACACCCCCCCCCACCCCCCACCCCACCCCACACACACCCCACCCACACCCCACCCCACCCCACACCCCACACCCCACCCCACCCCACCCACACCCCACCCCACCCCCCCCCCACCCCACACACCACCACCCCACACACACCCCACCCCCCCCCACCCCCCCCCACCCCCCCCCACCCACCCCACCCCCCCCACACCCCACCCCCACCCCACC